>VYZQ01006122.1:0-33152 GCA_013400655.1 Mystacornis crossleyi | reverse complement strand
TTGGAAAATGTTATTCTAAGTAGATCAGCATGCTGAAATTTGCATCGTAAAAGATTGTTTTGGAACAAAGCAGGATCTAATGAGCATATAGTAAATCCCTGGGCTCTGCAGCACAGCCACAATAAGCATAATAGCTCTCCCTGAATGAATCCCTTGCAGCCTAAAAGCTTTTTTTCTTTAAAATGAAATCGCAACCCTGCAGGATTTAGTGTAGACAA
The DNA here is from genome assembly GCA_013400655.1 of Mystacornis crossleyi. Taxonomy (NCBI): domain Eukaryota; kingdom Metazoa; phylum Chordata; class Aves; order Passeriformes; family Timaliidae; genus Mystacornis; species Mystacornis crossleyi. The sequence goes on along the minus strand of VYZQ01006122.1, from coordinate 32,934 downwards.
TATGCAAAGATCATTTAAGGGTCTGCTGTGGAAAGAGAAAACAAATGAGGATGACTCCACTTAGGGTCCTTTGAAAAGACCCTTTGTGATCACTTCATTAGTCAGTCTGTTTCAATATTTTCTTATTCAAGAATGACTTTTTTCTAATTGAAGCATCAATAAATTCCGCTCTTTATTCTTCCTCCCTGTGGTCTCAGCTGAAATGTCAGGAAGCATTTTATCATTTTTCAGCCTTCTTAAGGCTGAGCACACAGTAAGTATTATTTCATTAGCAAAAGGCTGGAAGTGTGAACTACTGGCATTGCACAAGAAAGCTGAGAACTCACTTTGGGGGGAAAAAAAGTTGAACAACTTTTACTTTTTACTTCTACCGTGTCCTAGCTTAGGTAACGATTGAAGGGAGAAGCTGTTGGAGGGTTTGTTTTGTGCTCTTCAAGAGATTTCTGTGGTCATGTAGACACCTGTATGTCAGGCAAGGCATCCCTACTCTGACCTGAAGTATTGTTCCTGATCTGCCCCTGGCACCTGACAGAGATTAAACGTGGTTTGAGATTGCTGCCGTGCTCAGCTCAAGATCTAATCTTGAGCCTCTTTTAAGCATTTTCTGTGGACCGGACTGTGTTCCAGAAGCAGCTGCTGAGCTGACCAGGCAGCATTGCCTGGTGGTTTGGTGCAGGTTAATAAAGCACTGTCTGGCAAAAGGGGTATTTTCCTAAGAACTTAAATGTTGCAGGAGCTCAGCTGCGGATTTTCTCACGTAAGCTCAGTGTACATAAGACTTTATCCCTTGCTGGGGTTTGAATTTAGAGGGAGATTTTCTCTATGGTCCATCGGGATAAGTGAGGAGAAACAACCTAAAGCCATCACATGAAGGAGATGTGAGGAACAAGAATAACAGGCTGGTCTTTAATGCTGTTTCATATAGCCCATACAGACTGTATTTTTCCAAGGCCAATTTTTTGAATTTTAACAGTTAAAGTACAAACAGTATCTGTGCTGACGTATTTACAGAAATGACTGACAGTGATTCTACTGGTTTGGGAAAAAGTTGAGTAAATTTATAAGAAAGCAGAAAATTATTCTCATCAAATCCATTCTTAAAGAATATGTTATGAGAAGCATCTGCCTGGGACAATTAGCAAACTACATTAGAGATACCAAATTTCATTTACTTTAGAGAGGAAAAATTAAGTGTGCTTGCAAAACACAACATATATGGTATTAGACCAGAAGAAATCTGCAGCCTCTTTCAGACTTGAGGAGAATTCAGAGAAAATAGAGTTATTATCTCTAGTCCATGAAGTTTGAGGGTTTGCCTCAAAGCAGTCTCTTTCCTATGCCTGTCATTTATGTGATAGGAACTGTTAACATCTCCTGGAGCATTTTGAGGTGCCAACATTCATTAATTTGCTTAGAAAAACAACAAGCCTTTGAAAATTAAAACCTTGCTCTTAGACTGTCCTTGTTCCCTTCTCCCATTCCTCACTGCTTCCTCGCCCCTCGGACCCTGCTGCCCTCCCCGAGCAGTGATGTCAGGGAGGCTGGAGCAGGGGGCACTTGTCCAGCATCCCTGCACTGACTGAACTCCCCTGGTGGGAAACAAGAATTCCTGAACCACCACCACCTTCTGGAGTCTGGGATATTTAATTCTTTGCCATTTGAAGTCTGTGTGTAAAGCCCAGCAGTGTGGCACGGGGTATCCTGCCTGTGTGGGTCAGGCTGCTCTTCTTGCTCTGCAAGGTTTTTGCAGTTTCCATCCCCCATCAGCAAGACATCTCAGAGAGTCTGGAATTTTCCTCGCAGAAGGGAGATCTGCTTCTTCCCCAGGCATGGTTTTTTTCAAAGGTGCATTACCCTTTGTAAAAGTTGTGCCAAATATGTGTTTGTGGAGATCGGATTAGTGGTTAAAGCATAGGGGGCATTTTTAAATATAATTTTAAATCCCATCTCCTCCCTTGCATAGCAGCCAGTCTATTAATTTATCAGCCCTAGTTCTTTACACTCAAAGTTTATCTTTACAGCAAGATAGCAGTTGCTGAGTGTGAGTTTGTCTAGAACATGTTTCAATTTCTTCAAGCTTATCTGTTTCCTTCTGTACGAGGGTTAACAGAAGGGTTTTATCTTCTCACTGTTGTCACATCTGAGATCTTAACTGGCTTGAGGTTCTACGTAACCTCTAAGAAACATGTGAAGGACAGCCTCTAAATTTGCTACTGAAGAGCCACCAGACAAATATAAAACGTGTGTGTTGATTGTCTCATTGCAAGAATGTTATTGTTCCACTGCCTTTTTTTTTTTCTGAAAGCAATTCATCTGTAAATACCAGAATACCCCAAGGGATCAAAGCTAAGAGGTCAAACTAACAAAGTATTAAAAAAAAAGGCTAGATTATAACAAATTTTGAAGGCTAATCAAGTACCTATGAAAAAATTGTTTTATTTTTCTATAAAGAAAAGGTATCATTTTGAGTCTGCCATGAAAATTCACATTAAATGACTCTGCAGAAGGATCTTGCAGCACACCCTTGAACTCTGTTGTAATAGTTCTGGGAAAAGCAGCAAGCTTCCAAGTATTCCTCACTGGGACAATTGAAATATTGATAATAATCATAAAGCAATAATACTAGAGCCAAACATATCCCGAAGACTTGCATGGCTACATCTACTCTGTCCTCCCTCTCTCTGCTTCTCTCTTCAAATTAAGTTCTTGCTGTTTGAGCCAGGAGAAAAAACATGAGGAGAGCCCCAGGTGAAATGCAACCCTCCAAAATCATTAATCCAAGAACATTGCTTTGTGTTCCCAGCCTTCCAGGGCAGCAGGAGTAGGGGATGGCATTGCCACACACGGGATAAGAGGACTCCTAATAACAGAATTAGCTTTCATGTTTGAGGTTTTGTCACACTCCCTCTCCCTCTGCTGTGAGCAGATTCTCTGCAAACGGCTTTGAGCAGGAGTTGAGAGTAAAAAGGAAGGATTGTCCCCGAGTCGGTGTCAGGATCAGCCGACCAAGGACCCTTTTGGGTCCTGTAATTTGAAAGCGTAGGTCAGAAGTTTATCCTGAAACCTCTGACAAAACAAAGCTCTGTGGATCTTGAGATGTGATTTCTTCCTTTTTTTCCAGTCTCTTTTTGGCAGCTGAAAGTCTCTGATGTAAGCTGGTTTGTCCCAGCATGGAAAGTTTCTTGCTCTGTAAGTGCACCTTTAAATAGCACAGGCTATTTTGAGAAATGACAGTTGGGACTTTTTTAAACCATAATTATGGCTGCCTTTAAAGATGATGGTAAAAATGCGGTTGATGAACAAAACAAGACCATGTGATTAATTTTTCCATATGATGTGTTTGATTATGACAGCTCCCCAGTCTCTAACAGCTTCCTATGTGAAGTGAAAAACAGAGAGCACTTTATCTAGCACAGCTGATTAAATATGATTCTCTGGGCAGCTCTGAGAATACGTGGAAGAGAAAATATCCATAAAACTCCATTAGAAAACAAGAAAATGCCAGGCTATAAATTACTTTGAAAAATCAGTTTTCAGTGAACTACATAAATTGTCAATATCAGAGATGCAAGAACACCAAGTGTGCTACATTCATGTTAATTTTTTGTTTCTAGTGTGGGCACTGGAAGAGTTGGCACATCCCTTAAGGGCTGGAGGATAGGAACAGAGCTCCCATGTTTCAGATGGGAAAGGATTTTATTGTCATCTTTCAGATATACTTTGAAGAATCGCTTCTGATTCATGAACCTTGTTGGTTCATGGCTGAGTGGAGAGAGAGACTGAAACTACAGCATCCTCTTCCTGTGCAGGTTTTCAAGAATTAAGAATTACCTTTCTGTTTGACTTCACCAGAGTAGGAATTTCCCTGTACCTGCAGTACAGATGGATTTTATTTTACACTGTGGTGTTAAAGGGGCTGAAGAGGGCTCAGTGGTGCCTGCTGTTGTGAATTTACTGCATGTCCTCCTGCCCTTCAGGTACTGGAACAGAAATCAGACTTTTGTCACCTCAAGGAACCATAATTTGATCCCTGTCATATCCAGCTGATAAATTAAACAAAAAATACTTCTTTTGAACACTCTGCACTATGGCAAAATTTCTAAATGGGAACAGGATTACCTGTTTTTAATATTGTCAAAAGATTCTATTTTTGCAACAAGGTTTGTATTTTCAGTTTAAACTGACCTTCCAGATTGAAATATATATATGATCTTACATTAAGAAAGCTTTTAACACCAAGCAGATATTCTGAAAATCATCAGATAGTTTCAGGAGAACCTTTGTGGGAAACGCAGGTGGAGGTAACAAAGAGCTTGTGTTTCAACCAATGAAAACATTTAAAATTGATGTTATTCTTGAAAATTTATGTCAGCAAAATTTCTGATACATATGGAAATTCTTTCGTCATAGAAATATCTTTTCCAATCCTGCTGTAGGTATGTGTAGGCAGTCTAGAAGACATCTGTTTCTGGTAGGCTTTGCCTTGAAGAGCAAACAAAACCTGAGATCCCAGACTTTTAAGAATTCCCACGCTGGAATATCATAAAACAGGGATATCTCAGCTGCTTTAAAAACTCCTCCATCTCTTCTGCTGCCTTCACTCAGAAAAGAAAGTTTGAAATCCAAAAGGCTACTTCTGTGAAGTGCTGCTCAGGTGGAGTTCAGAACTGCTCCATAAAACATCAGAGCCGTGTTCCAGCAAAGGGTTTTGTTTCAGGACGTGCTGAACATCCACGTCTGAAGTGCTGCCGCTGGCAGGGCCGTGGCACAGGTGCCAGGCGACATCCTCTGCTGGGTACATCAGAGATGAGGGACCCTGCTGCCACATGTGTGTTTTGAAGCCGGTTCCCTCCATCTTTGTACTGCTGGAAGATGCAGGCTGTGATTATTCCTCTCAGGAAAGGACCACTGACGTGTCCACAGGTTCTTGGGAGGAGGTAAAGCACAAAGCTGCTCCAACCCCCGTGCACGTTGTGCAGTGACACCTCCAGACAGATTGCTAACGATGAAAAATGGGCTCAAAGCCTCAGGGTACTGAAAATTGCATTAATTACTCAGTGTTCTATTCTATTAGAGAAGCTGGACTAACCCCAGCTCTCCTGGAAAAGTCAGCAGGTTTTAAAAGAGATGGAGACCAACACGTTGCAAATGCCTGGGTCACTCTCCATTGGAGTTGATTTGTCATCTATGAACGTGTGGTGTTGAGAGGAATGGATGGCACTGGTGTGTCCATGAAGAGGGTATCAAAGTGTTAGCAAAGGGTGATTATCTGGAAGCAAATCCCGCACACACTGAAGTGTCCTTTCCACTGTTACACGTTCTGGGATACCTCATCTCTCCAGCTGCTTAAATCAAAGGTGTATTTGATGGAAAAAATAGTTGTAACAGAGACTCTTAAGGCTTTTCTTTTTCTCTCTCACTGAGCACCAGGGTGTTTAAACTGGAAAATTCACAGCAAGGTACAAAGTTGCTAAGGATCACAATCTTTACTTCCAGTCTAAGTTTTCAAAGTTAAAACTGTCTCCCCAGCTTTTTCTTCATGCTGTGATGCCATTTTTATTTTTACCTATTGATTTTGCTTATAGTGAGATCATCTGTACCAAATTAAATAACCCTGTGCAGTCACTTCAGTGTACAAGATAATATAATATTCAATTTACAGAGCACCGAGTCCATGGAGAGGGAAGAGCCCTCCCTATAATCAGTGGGAGCCTCTTGGGAGCTGCAGCTGCTCTCTTGCCAGTGGCAAATATCAAATCCCAGGAATAATATTAAAAATACTAAAAATGGCAAATACTAAATCCCAGGATATTTCTGAGCTCTGACATTCTCTCTGCAGGACACGATGCTGTTGGAAACAGGTCTCACCTGCAGAGCAAGAGACCACATCAGCAATGTTCTCTCTATATATATTGCCAAGATTTAGGAATTGATTAGCCCAGAAGCCTGGCCAGCTCTACTTCCTACTCAGTGGTGGTTCCTCTTGTTTAACTCCTTTTAACTTTATTTTTTTTTGAATCCTGATAAAGATGGTTGTTTCAACCTTCAGCAGAAAGTACTTGTGGGAAAATGCGTTTGCTCAGAAAATCTGTTCCTGTTTGGCAAGAATTAAAGCTTGGCCCCTTTAGTAGCCTTTCTAAATAATGTACCCAAGCTGCCTTCAGAGAACTTTGCTGATGCACAGTTGAGGCCACGGTAGACAAGACACAGCCTCATCTCAGATTTTCTCTGATGTATAGAATGTGATGTCCGGCTGGCTGCATAAATAAACACTTTCCTGTAGGACAGCCACACCTCAGGTGCACAGGAATAGCTAATAACTGGCGTCAGTAAATCATTACAGTGCAAGCCACAAACAGTATCACTCAGTTTGTAATTTACTCCTGATGTGGGTACTTGTTCTTCTCAATACTTAATATGTCTGTTTATAGAAAAGTTGATTGAGATAATTAGCAGTAAAAATGCTAAGGTAACACGACTATGGTAACATTTAAATTGCTGTCAATTTTGTTTATAGCAGCCTAAAGAGCAGTGCTGAAATTAGAAATTATCTGCAATTAGCAAATAAATTGAGTGTCTCTTGGAGTTACTTGATCGTACCTTAAAACGTTGCACAGTGTGATGCTCAGAAAGGCAAAGATGAGTCCCTGGGCTGCTCAGCTGCACCAAGTCAAGGAGGACACACTTTGCTTTGCTGCTGCTCCTGGCCTTCCATGGAGCCTGGGCTGTTGCCCCACAGTACAGGTTTGATGAGTGCATTCTGTGAAGCCAAAAAAAAAAACCAAATTTGCTCCAAGGGATTTGTCTCTCCATGGGGGAAAAGAAGACGGAGTGGGATTTTCAGTGATGTGCACCCTTGTGGGGAGCAGCTCAGGGACTGTAACACTTCTACCTTCTCGTTAAATGAACCTTGAGACACACGTTTAATGTTGGCAGCTCCATACGAGAGGAATTACTTGGGCTGGAAATGTGTTGTTATCCCAGAAGATAAGCCACAGATATGGAAGTCAGTTTTCTCTGATTGCCTGAAATGTGTCGCTTTGGAGGGCCTTGGGCAACGTTTTATGCTCACAGTTAGAAATAGTTTGCTTCCCCCAGTAAGGTACTTTAAGGATACTGCTTGATAAATGCTTTACAGAGGCATGTAATTATTTTCCTGGCATAATTTCATAGTTTGATGTGGAAAGAAATGTGTTGTCTGCTACTGTTAAAATGGGTCATTAAGTACAGTTTTGAGAATGAAAAGAGGAGGGGAATCAACCAGTTTCAGGATCAGCCACTGACTCACCTCTCTCTTACCTGACTCATACAATAAAACTTTCCTCATTCTTTCACCCTTTGTTAGAAGCAGACAGGCAATGCTTTTCTGCGTCACCCGTGCCTTTCAACTCTGTGTCCAGAGGGGAGAGAAGGCACTGCTGAACCTGCCATCCTCCTCCTTTGAGCCCAAGTCTCAAGTATTCATCCAGATCTCACATGATGGCTCTTAACTGCTGGGATCTTGCCCAGCTTTGGATGCACATACTTGATTATGCTACAGAAACTCTTCCATTTAGTGGAAATTCAAGTAATTATCGGAAGGGAAGGAGACAAGATCTTCACTCTGTTCTTAGCCATGTGCTGAAAGGGTGTGGGGATACTGAATCATGTCTGTGCTCCACTGAACAGCAGCTAATCTTCATGAAGTAAAACAGGAGACCTTGTCTGGCCTGGGAAGAAGTGACCCACAGCTGAGCAGCTGTGACATTTGTCTGGAATGTGGAGAAACAGTGGCACGATGATGTTCACCTGGTGATACACAACCATCTGACTCTGTGCCACCTGTGCTCTCCATCCAGTTCTCTTTCTCTGGGATTGGAAATCCCATCCTTACCCAGGGAAACATCTCCTGCTGGTGGTAAAAGTTACATATTCCCAGAAAAAAACCAAGTCGTCTGGGGTAAATTTTAACATCTTGTAAGGAAGAAAAATTTCCTTGAGTATTTCCTGGCTGTTCCCTTCCTTCCTTCCACATCTTCAGCAGATGTTGCCTCTTTAAAGAGCAAGATGGGTCTGAGGGGAAAGGGAAGGAGTGACTGGATGTCAGTGGAAAGCAGTCCAAGGGAGTGTGGGTGGGGCAGTCACACCACAGCCAGACCCACGCCGGGAGCTGAGCACCAGGACCAGACAGGGTGGGAGTTACCTGGCCTGAGGCTGCTGCTGCCTTTTTTTGCTGTGTTTCCTTCAAAGCCAGGCGTCTGTGTACCCTGTGGATTTCATCTGTGGAGAATTTATCACTGATAAATAACTGTTTGTGTTGAATTTACAGATGAGCTAAACTGTTTTCTTTAATGTTGCGGTTTAATACCTTTTCCTTTTCAGGTTTGTGTGAGCACTGGCATTCGAAGGAAATAAATCTGTCACTCAGATAATGTACTTGCCCTTGGTACCAAAATATATAAATAAGAGTTACAAGGTCATTAGGCATATCAATAGAAAGGAAAATGTGCTGTGCATTAAATAGCTGACTTCCAGGCTGGGTTGGGCAAATAGCGGTATACTAAAGTGTACTGCTCATTTCTCCTTCTGATCATGAAAATCAATTAATTCTTTTCTTTAAAAAAAAAATTTTAGCACTTCCCCTTTGTACTGGAAACCCTTAGTACCTGTCAGTCCAAATTTATGAGCAATGTGTTTTTCAGTGTATTCCATTTATCAAATGTAAATTCTGGTGGCCAGTGATTTACTACAGAACTGTTTGGAAAGCAGCAAGTAAATATTACCTAACAAGGTATTAAAAAAAAAAAAAAACAAAAAAGCCAGAGGAGAGGAGCTTTTATTTGCCACTTCCCAAGCACTTTGTCCTTGAGAAGGCAGGTTAGGTGGAGAAGTGCCCCAGTATCTGGAATGCATCTTCCATGGAAATGTGCTTTTATTCTCAGTAAAAGGCAACCTTGGAAAGTACTGAATTATTGTTTATATTGTCATATCTTTTATTTACTTCAGCTAGACTCTACTACTAGGTGCAGACCTGAGGGAGCTGAATCCATAAGCCTCACTCTCTCTGCATCACTCCAGATCTCACTGATGCAAAGAGACAAGTCCTCACTGTCCCCTGCCGTGGAGTTCAGACAGTAAACAACCAACAGGGAGAAAATGGCACAGCGTGGGTACCGTGGTGTCTGGGCAGGCTGGGTGATACAGTCTCCACTCAGCCCCTTTTATCCCTCTTTAGCAGCTCAGGGGGAGAGAGATAAGATGATGAGAGGTCTGGAGCACCTCTCCTGTGGAGACAGTCTGAGTTGAGGATGTTTACTCTGGAGCAGAGAAGGCTCTGGGGCAACCTTAGAGCCCTTTCCAGTACCCCATTCATGTGTCGAACACAGGCAGATGACACAGCTGATTTTTGTTGAAGTTTTAGTAAACACTAGGTTAAAACAGCATCCAGGGCAGAGGTTACCACCTCACAAATTGCTCTCTGCCTAATGGTCCCAAGAACAGGGATATTATGGTGAAGGACTTGTCTCTTTATGGCTTCTAAACTTAATGCAGCCGTCTGCATTCCCCTCCGACTCACCTGCAGTGTGCAGAGAGAGGTAAACTGGGCCATCCTTTGGAACTGTTCAGTAGCCCTCACCTCCAAACGGCAAACACTCTACACACAGCACCTGAAAAGAAGCACTTGTATTGCCTCCAAAGGGGAAGAAAACCCCCCCATGTGGCTGTTTTCTGTGCCTCCCCCAGGTGTGGCAGTGCGGGGGGAGCATGGAGGTGCTGCCCTGCTCCCGCGTGGCGCACATCGAGCGCACCAAGAAGCCCTACAACAACGACATCGACTACTATGCAAAGCGCAACGCCCTGCGCGCCGCCGAGGTCTGGATGGATGACTTCAAGTCACACGTGTACATGGCCTGGAACATCCCCATGGCAGTAAGTACAGGTCACACAGAGGCGGAAACGTGGATGGCTGTTCCTAATTAGCTGCTGGAGGTGAAGGGGGGGTTGCTACAGCCGCACACAGCGGGCTCAGCTCAGGGGAAGTGCCTCGGTGCATGCTCAGTATGGAGAGTTCTGCCATGGGAACTTGCTCCCTCGGTCTCAGTTTAGTTGTGCACTCAGTCCAGATTGTTGTATGCAGAGACACAGATTTATAATTTAACCAGAGCGAAATGTCTGAGGTTTATGTGCTCCCCCAGAAGTCATTAATTTGGGGCGCTGTTAAACTCTGAGGTGTTCATATGCTACAGCGGTGGGGACAGCAGAAATGTCCATAAATAAATATCATCATTCATCATGAGACTCAGTAGACCTCACCAGCATAAAAAAAAAAGTATGCAATAAAAGAATCACACGTTAAATAGCTTTATTGTCCACAGGCTGAGAGGTGCAGTGTGGGCACGTTCTGCTTCTCGCTGCGCGTACAGATTGTAGATGGCGTGTGGGGGCCTCTAGGAATCCATGTAATATAAATATTAGATAAACTGTAGGTTCAGCTTATCACTTTGTTCTGTAAGTATATCACATGCTACATCTGCACTGAGCGTAATTCTTGCAGAGAAGAGCTATATGTTACATCCCAGCCAGGTGGAAGCTGGCTGTTGCCGTGTTCCTTAGCGTGGTTTGCATCCCAATTATTCATGTGAAGGGGCACAGGGAGAGCAGCTGAGGGGTAGCGTACACTGATCTGTAGGTAATGATGGTTTAGTTAACCCTTGTAGCAGGGGTTTGCCCAGAGCTGGTTGAAGCAAATAGAAACAGGAATTTTCCTATCAGAATAGGAAAATATGCAAACCCAGTGGTGTCTTTGGGAATATTCAGTTATCACCTGGACTTCATCAAAGTCATGGGGGTCTTGTCAAAGACTTCATTAGATTTAGTCTGTCCTAAACATCTACTCATACTTTGGTACCCAGTTAATATGTGAAACCCCATTTTTGTTCTTTCCTCTCACAGTTTTTGAAATACACATACCTAGAGGAGCAGTGTTTCCTCCCTGTCCATGTGATGTCTGAATATGTCAGATATTCTCACAGGTCTAAATTCACTCACTGCTGTTCAGTATTGGACACTCTGTGCAAGGTCTCTGAAATGTTTCTGATGACTTCTTTTGGCACAAGAGGTAATTCCACAGAATAATTTCGCCTTAACAAAAGACAACATTGCATAACTTTTCCACACAAGATTTCTGTGACGCAGCAGGAGGAAAACAGAACAGTGTCCATTAAAGATTTATGGGCATTTTGGCCCTGTCTGCACACATAAAAAAACACTAACCAAAAAAAATGGTCAGTTTTCGATTAGGAGATGAAAAACAAACCTCTGTAAATTTGCTTGCTTGATGTCATCTGCAAATGAATTCTGTGAAAAGATGATATTTAAATAAGCATTTACACCAAAACATGATTCCCTTTAATCTCTCTGAGATTACTTATTGATGCAGTTTTCCACACTGAGCTATACAGCAGAGCTTTAAAGAAAAACCCAGGCACATCTACAATAAAAGACATAAAATCAGCAGAAGTACTGAACATTAACATTTTCTTTCCATAAAATAAATTGATTGATTGATAAAATGTGCATCATAAAAATAAGCCTATTAACACTCAGGAAAAGGAAGCTGATGCTAGTGTTCATGATTTTATTCACTGTAGTATTCAATACAGATGACAGAAGTTCTGTACTGGCATAAGCCATCACAAAAACCTTCTGCAGGGGAATTAGAAACCTTGCTAGCTGGTTAAAAGAATGTGTCCACACAGTAAATCCTGTAGACACCTCATTCTTGTACCATCTCTCTATAACCTGCCCGTGGTGACTGCAGCTGGCACAGAGGGTGAGTGCAGGGTTTTCATAGCTGCTCAATTTGCTGCTCTTGTGCTCTGCAGAAAAGGCACTGTATTGCCTCATTTTAAATAGGGCAGAAAAGAGGCCAGTAAAATACATGCATTTTCCCATACCACTACACTGATCCAAATCAACTCTTTTATAAATCCCAACATCTTTTTCACAACTCAGAGGTTATTGAGAACGTGTGCACAATGTATATCTAGATTAGCAGACGGTCTTGGGCACCTCTGCAAGATCATGTTCCTGTAACCTTCAGCTGCAGGTCAGCGGAGCTTTATTTTAGTTAACCAAATACATGGTACATCCCCTCTTACGGTTTATTCCTCGACAATTTTAGTGATAAAGGAATCTTACATTGAGTGATTTATTGCACCGAGGGCCTCGGAGGATCGCTCTCCTTCCACGCAGCCTCAAGTACTACGTGAATTAACATCCATTTGAATGGATGCTGCACTGAGGGCTCCTGACAGAACGTGCATCAGCAAGCAGCAGCGAGCACAGCAAACTCTTTATGTGGCAAATAGGAAAACCTGTTCAGTATTACACTTGTATTCTCTCCTGGAAACCAGGCATCTGCTGGGGATCTTAATGAATCCCGAGCTAAGATTTGCTGCTGTCTTGTAACGCTGCATTAGAAACAATCTGTAAAATGTACAGGTATTCTTCCAGAGGAAAAGCCCAAGGTACTTCAGAGAAATCTCACACAAAACTCCCCAGTTTCAGTCCATTTGATTAATACAGTGTCAGAAAAGATTTTTGGATGAGGTAACTCTTACTCTCTTAATGTTGAACTGTGATGATTTATAACGCTTTAAATCACCAGATTCTAAGTCAGGACCCACCAGTTTTAAATGGCTGGCTTTGGTCATATTAACTTGAATCTTCCAGCCCGTGACTTTCATGGGATTTGTATTTAAACGTGAATTAAATTCTGAAGTAGAATTATAAAGGTTTTGAGTTTAACTGCGTTCTATGGCTCAAGTCTGCAAATGAGCTCCAGTTCTAGTAAAAACTGAATGCTGGTCTATATGAATGCTTAGTGGAACTTAATGACTTTTTGAGCAGCTTTGCTTTGAAGTTTTAACAGGTCTGTTCTGACATAATTTACATTACTGAATACCCAAATCTCTTACTAGAGTAAAACGTGACCAAGCTGCCATATTTTTGATCAGAATTACTGCATAAATTCTAAATGAAATCTGAAAGTAAAGGCTTCAGGATTGATTGTAAATACTTAGAACTGCTGTAAGTAACAACATTCTTATTTTATTCTTATTATTTTGACTTTTTTTGGTTTTGTTTGGGGTTTTGGGGGTTTTTGTTTGTTTGTTTTTGCTTGTTCTTTATGGTTCTTTTCCACTGGCTTTCACTGATATTTACTGTCTGCACTCAACAGCAGCTGTTTGATGAGCTGCTACTTACAACAAAAGAAGGAAAAGAGGCAAATACAGCTTGGTACACAAAATGAACTCCAGTTTGATTTCAGTAAAGATAGCAACCATAAAGTCAGTGCAGTGAGATTTCTTTATTCGTTTTCTGCTTTGCAGAACCCCGGCGTTGACTTTGGAGACGTTTCTGAAAGAATTGCTCTGCGACAGCGACTGCAGTGCCGGAGCTTTAAGTGGTACTTGGAGAACGTGTACCCTGAGATGAGGGTTTACAATAACACGGTCACATACGGAGAGGTACGGTTTGGCTTTGGCTCTGGGAACGCATCGTGGCTGCATTCGGGCAGTCCTCTCCTGTCATTGCTGGCTACCAGGATGGGCAGAGCAATTACAAATCAGCACAGCAGTGGCAACAAACGTGCCCTCCCCTCCTTTGAGTCAGCCCCGAGGAGTGTGGCTTTGAGAAGCTCCGTTCCTTTCGCTGGAGTGCGGCTGGTGCACTCAGCAACAGTGACAGTGACGTGAAACCTCCTTGGCTTTCACTGTAAAATACTGAGACATAAGTTTGAGGCAATCATTTTCCCAAATAAGATGCCACAGCCATCATGAAGAAAACATCAGTGGTCAACAGAGCTAAAATAATTGTCTGCATGAACGGCAATTAAATCCAAAGGCAATATATTTTCCCACAGGACAACTAAATGGACACTGTTCCTTTCTCTGCCATTTGATTGACTTCATATGAAAATCAGTCAGGCACTTGAGACATTGATACAAAGTGCAAGTTTTATTGCATAATATCACTTTGCATCCTAATATAACTGTCCCCATCAGGAACTGAGAAAAGGCATTGAGCAAATTCCAGAGGAGCTGTTGGTATCTGTCAGCTCTGAGGACGTCGTTAACAGTGAGGGACATGGGCAGGAGTGCCAATGTTGTGTCAATTATACCAGACCCTGAGCACGCTGGGCTCTAAAACAAAGTTTGTTCCTCTTGAGCTGTCACATAGAAGGTTCTTGAGTCAAACAGGAAGTTCAGTGATGCAAATATCTATTTCTTTAACAGTTTAAATAAAACAGAGCCACGCAAGCTATTTAGCTGGTGTAAACCAGCCTAGGTCCCTTTCAGTCTTACTTTAGGCTTCATCCTAAATGACACCGAGCTTGTTATTAAATACTTTCTCTTCTGGTTGTTTTCCTGGAGGAAAAGATGTCTGGAGTTTTGCGAGTTTCAAGGAAAATAAATGCATTGAATAGATGTGAAACAGATTGAAACAGTAGTAAAAATATATTTCCTAGTGACTCAATTCCCATTTTTTTAAAGCCATCTCATAAAGCTGTCTTCATCTTCTTTAGCCTTTATAGCACCCAAACCATAAAATAAACCTCCTGAAATTTGGTTGTTAGTGGGCCCCCCTTACCCAGTCAGATTCCCTGTTATGCTTGTACACTGTAATATGAAGGATTATATACTGATTTTTTCTGGCACCTTACGCACCAGCTGTTTCTGTATTATGGGGGTGGCCAGACAGGTACTTCTTGGTCTAAACCAAAACTTACCTGTTGAGTCTTTTGAAGTGTCTGTCTAAATAACTTCTTGTTTACGATATCCCTAAAATTTTTCTGTGTACAGAATATGTGTGTAATGTTCCCAACCTCAAGAGAAAGGCCTGGGTTTTGACAAGAGCTCCATCCCAGTTTTTATAGACTTGTAAGTTCTCCTTGTCTGGGGAGGCACAGGAATTTTTTACTTCCTTCGATCTCTGAACCTGTGCCCTTTCATAAAATGTGCTTTATGTCACTTCTGTACTTAACAGTGTAGTATGTTTTCAGTTCAAATAAAAATTTTTCACATGCTTTTTCGGTTTTGTAGAAGCAGTAGGAAGAAACAAAAGCTATGTCACATCCAGCGCCTGTCCTGGGTAGCTCCTATCCTGTTTGTAAAGCCACGTTCTCAACATACAGGGTCAAAATTTATGTTTGCACAGTGGCCGTTTGGAGCCAAGCATGGCCTGGGTTTCTTAGGGCGGATTTTATGTAGCTCTGATCCCTGAGTAATTGCTGAAAATTTCCTCTCTGACCTAAGGTCTGTAAAGACAGCATTATTATGTTCAAATAATGTCTTTTCCTGGAGCAGATTCACTGCTGGCACCCTGTCGTAGCTGAAGGAGAAGCATGTGTCTCTCAGAGAGCAGTTTTACGTGGTCCTTGTTCCAAGAGCTGTAGCACAGCTGAGATTTAGCTGCACTGGACTAAAATCGAGATTAATTTCCAGCTCAACTGTTTTCATTCTGATCTCGTTGCAGGTGCGTAACAGCAAAGCCAGTGGCTACTGCTTGGACCAGGGGGCCGAAGAGGATGACAAAGCCATCCTTTATCCATGCCATGGAATGTCCTCTCAGGTAAATGGCGAAAATCCCATCATTAACAAGAAACCTTTAACTTAGAGAATATTCAGAAGAAACAAAGAGTGATTTGGTGTATTTGAGTTGTGTTTGGCAGTATAATTCCTGAGCTGCAAAGGCAAATGTCTGGCTTTACTCCAGTCTTTTTGGGTGCCTTTTCCAAGGTTGTCCAGCCTGTGAATCTATACTTGGAAGCTGCCAGTTAGGAAAACAGAAGAATCACATGATTTTGTTTAAATAACAGGGATACACTGAAGATTAATTAATTTAGGTAGGCTGTGTGAGTGAGCAGTTCTTCTTGTTATGACATTACTTATTCAGGGTAGCTCTTTAATTTAACTGTTCCTTGGTCCAACAGGCTCCTGGGCAGAAATTATTTAGCAAGCTGCTGATTTGATTCCCTGAGAAGGAAAAAAGTTAAGCACATATTTAACATCAACTTCAAAGGGAATTAAGAATATCCTCTAAGTTAAGACTTTTCTAAAATATTTCTTTTCTAAAAGATTTCTCTTTTTTTTGTCAGTTCCTGTGCATACTATTATTTTCTTACAGATGTCTGAAGATTTAAAAATGACATTTCTTCTTTCCATGCTCGTAGTGATGTTGCCTGTTTTTTAAATATAAGTTGGGTATTATTTAAATCCAGGACTTGAGCTTCTTCTGAAATGCAATTCTAGTTTCTTTTGAAGTAGCATCTGAATCAAAACTATGTTAATGAACATTCTCACGTGCAAATAAACTCTGACCTTATCGGGCTTAACAATTACTAGAGGTTCAGTCATACATATATTGATTGGGAGTCCTGGCTCGTGCATCACCATGGAGGCAGAGTGAGACAGACAGTAATTCCTCCTGGCATAATGTCCACCTTTGGCAGGATCATTATGGAGTATTTGACTGACACTCTCCTAGTAGAGAGGGAAGGAGCAGCCTTTGAATAAGGTAACAAAATAGCATTGCTTAATTAGATGTAAATTAGCTCTTCAAGAAGACTCTCGTTAGAGATGCCAAGATGCTCAGAGAGAGTTCAGTCTCTTGCCCCATTCTAATCTGAACAGAAAGTTGCAAATTTAAGTCCTTCCAGAAAGTCCCTTAGCAACATCTGATCTCTATCAGTGTGCTAGCACTTAGACGAGTAAAGAAATAAATGGTTCTGACTGTAATTTATTTTGCAATTTAAGTCCTTAACCTACTTGTTTGCCTCCACGGTTCCTGTTTCACAGAGTAGGCTTTGACTTCTGGAAGAAAACAGATGAGGGCATAAGTTACAGTGAATTTCTTTGAAGGCACAGCATGCCCAGATCTCCAGTCTAACCTGGGGGTATAAAGTAGCTCACCTTTTAGCAACCAGCTCTGACCAAGTGCTGGGGGGACACTGTAGGTACATTCTCATAATCCTTCGACCCTGCTGGTGAGTGTGATAGTCCATTTCCTGCAGCAAGCCCCAGGCAGCTTGGGTTTATATTGCACGGTGAAATAACACTGTCCTCAGGTGGTTTTGGATTTGGTAAAGAATTTTCTGTAAAACACAAAGAACACATTGTACAATATGGCACGCGTATTTCCTAAATGGCCCTACCAAGCTCTTCATTAAATTATTTACCCTAATACAAGAAGAGTGCACAAAAATACCCAGATAATTTCCCTTTTAAAGAAATTTGATACTTCACAGTATTCTTCAGAAATACATAAAGTATTTACTGCCTAGAAACTTGAAATTGGGTACTGACCAGTTAAATCCTACAGGTGGGTCTTCAGTGTCCTGTATATGTGAATTTTCTGGAAAAGCCTGAAAAGTTGGCTTTAGACTTCACATTGCAGCCACAAGCTAGAGCCCCTTTGTTACTAGCACTGTATGAACACATAAAAAGAGAAAGTCACTCTTTTCAAACCCTTAAGATCCAAAGTATTCTTTGTGTCTAAGAATTATCAAAGTATGGGAAAGGCAAACAGTTAATTTGTCAAATCATCCCGCAACACTTTCCATTTCCCTTTAAAACAAACCAACCAACAAAAAACAGGAAAAGAGTTTTCATCCTGCAAGATACGCTAAGTGAAGGCAGAGGTGATGTGTTATCTAAGTTGAGTATTTCACAGACAAGCATGGGTTGGAGCCACTCAAATGCAGCCAAGTTAATTAATGATTACACAGCTGGAAAACTTCTATCATCTCACCCCAATTTACAAAATTAATTCAGTGTGAGAACCACAGCTGCACAAACCCTAATCAAGGATATTCAAGCACATAGCATGAAAGGTGTTGACAGCAAGCATTTTAATATATTAAATAAACATTTTTAAAGCCCCTCTTCTAATCAGCCTGGGTGAGCACAATTGTCGGCTGCATTTAGCTTTCCATTTCTGACATTTTTCATCTCAAGCATAGGACATAAAATACCCCTACTGAGCCGAGATTTGGGTTATTTGTACATGCCTACTGAATATAAATTAATATAAATCTGGAACTCACTTTCCCCAGTTGGGCTATAACTGGTGTTCATGTGTCCTACCGAAGTGAAAGCCTCTCCCAGTTCAGCTACGGCCTTGTTTGTTCTTCATACTCTCAGTTCGGACAAGCTGCTTACCAGTGATTTTAGTGTACACATGGTTCCACTGAAACCCAACAAGGCAGGCGAGCGTTTAAAGAAAGCTGAGTTAGGAATAAGGTTACTGTTCATCTGTGATAAAATGTTCTTTTTCTCTATGTCTTACCCTTCTGTTTCCCTTGGATTTTGTTGTCCAGCATTACAGTGGCAAAATAAAACCACTCCATTGTGACTGCTCCATGGACAAAATGTCTTTCCCTATGTGTATTTTCAAGATCAGTTTTTACCATGACAAATCACATCTCTGTAATGGCATCAGCTTTTAAATTTCTTTATTCAAACAGGGACAAGCACTTTTACGGATGCTCTGGAATGCATTTAGCCTGAGTTTACATCAATTTAGTTTAATGAGTTTGACTTGAGCTAAGTCATTGTAAGCTAACAGCTAGGAATATCCAGACACGGTTTTGCATCAGTCTGAGTCGATTTCAAAACCTATTCTACAGAAAAATAGTGTCCTTCTTGTATGTGTTCACTGGATCTGAAGTTTGACTCTAATGGCTTTCAGGGAAAAACTGTTTGCAAATACTGCTGGGAGAAACAGTCCAGGGCTACAGAAGATTTGTAAAGAAAGGAATTTATTTGGAGTCTTGAACTGCTTTGCCTCTGTGTGTGGCCTCAGTTACCCAATCCACTGCAAAGCCCAGTGCTTCTATAGCACTACATTATACACTTTTGTTGGAAAACAAAAACTAAAACTAAAAAAAAAAAAAAAAAAAAAAAAAAANAAAAAAAAAAAAAAGAAAGTGGGGTTGTGATGATAGATACAACTCCTCAAAAGTGGAATGTGCTGTTCTGGAAGCTTCTTAGAATGGTTATAGGACATGCAGGTTTTGAACCATCTGAGAGCACTTACACAGCCCCAGTGGAAATATTCACTGTTGTGAATGCTGTGATGTGGAGCTGGTTATATGGCACGAGAAAGAGAGGAGAACTTAATGAAGTGGCACCTCGGGCTAGGAGGGCCGCGGTGAGCAGCCTCCTCCTCCACCCTGCTCCCTTCCCTTCACAGCGGGGAAGGGGAGGCGCTGCAGCTCTGAGAGAGCTCCCTCTGCCCTGAGAGCATCCAGAAGGAAGGGAGAGCTCCGTGCTCGGATCCCCGGGGCTTGCAGCTACACAAACAGAGGGAATCAGGGGAGATGAAAGACTCCACTTACACTGTTCCTGCAGGGCCGACATTTCACACTCTGCTGGGTAGAGCTGCGACTGCCCAGACTCGCATGCGGGGCAGCAGGGCGGGTGATCAGGGAGTTTCTCCACTTGCGGGAAGAGGTGGGTGGGATTCTGGAACAAACATGGGAGTTCGGTACCTTGTGATCTGTTTGCCTTGAGGGGACGGGAATTCTGGAGATGTAGGGAGTTTGGGGCTCCTGCATCACTCTGTGTCTCAGTTCCTGTGTCAGCTCACAGCCTGCCGAAACCTGCAGGACTGAGGGACGAATGAAGGTTGCTTTTTGCCTGGAGAGCAAGAGTGAGAGAGAGAGGTTAAATTTAGTGTGGAAAGCTACCAGGCCCATCCTAGTAAATGTTTCCTACAAACAATTACCTGTAATCATTTGGTGCATTTTTCACTTGACTGGAAATTAGCAGGAGTGGATGTTTTTGAAGGCAAATCCTCCAGTTAAAAGCTGCCATTTTCTTACCACATTGACATTCCTGGAGGATCATGTTCCATAGGCAGCAGCGCTGACTATTTTTGATCCAGGTATGGTGGCTTTGATAAACAACATTTGACATCTTTTGCATTCTGCTCAGATTTCTGGATGTTGAAGGGAAAACTATCCTATCTTACATCAGTATAGCAGATGGTATCAGGATTAGATCTTGAGTATTTATTAGAGCACTTGGCTTCAGTGTCATTTGTGTAAATCCTTCAGCTCTTCCCAAATAAAAGAGAAAAACTGAGTGAAGGTCCATCCCCATGTGATGTATAAAAGTGTACTTCAGTTCTGCAGCTTGCAATTTGGAGTATGTGGATACCTAAAGATCTCAGCCCATCAAAACCTGCACAGACTTTTTTTTTTTTTTTTAATTAATAAGATTTAATATTTCTTAAAAAAGGGTTTTGTCATTTGCTTTTGGCTGGTTGCCACTGGGAATGGATTTAACATGATGTATCATGTTCACAGTCCTAACACAAATTCAGATATTATTTCTTTGTGGATATGTTAGTGACACTTAAGATGAAGTTTGAACACAGAGGTATAATTTTCATTGACTGTATCCCAGTTCCTGCTTTCTAGCCTGTAGTAAGAAGCAACTTATTTTAATGCTTATTTTATTTTTACAGTTCATGTCGTCTCTAGGAAGTTAAGGTAGGAATTCTTTGGAGGGAGATGTTATCAATCATATAGTTTCTTGAACCTTACTTTCTGGTCTGATTTTGCAGAAGCAGGCACTACAGCTTTACTAGGGGATCTGGTCTGAACTGAGATAATTCTTTGTGGGTGGGTTTTTTTAGAATTCTATTTTATTGCAGGATAAGCCTAAATTTTCATGACTGTTGGAACAGCCATAAAAACTTGACAGAAACTGCAGATTCAGGAAATTAAGCCCATGCTGTTCCATTTGTCTCGAGATTGTACAGATAAGTTTCCTGCACCAAGCCATCCCTGACCCTGCTGAGCTGTAACACAGCTGCCACTTTCAGTACTGGAGATACATTAACTCTGTTCTAAACTATCTTCCACTTCTAAAGCCTAAGCAGAACCATTTTAATACCAGCACAGAAAATGCTGCTCATCTCAAACCACAGGGAAAATTCATCCTATCCTACAGAGCAGATAGCCCATTATAAACAGTGCTTCTGATTATCTGCATAAGGCAAAGCCAACAAGCTTGTGGGGTGGCATTTTGGGACTACAGAGAGATAATATAGACTGCAAGATGAATACATTTTCTGGTCAGTGTTTCAGTGATACCTGCAGTTCATTTAAACTCTGCTGAAAACCCACTAAACAGAAGTGTGAAATATACAGTCAGGTTTTATTAAAAAAAAAAAAAAAGACTGTTGTGTTTGTTTTGGATTTTTGTTTCTCAGCTCCTTTTTGTGTGAAAAAACAAAGTTAATTTGTCTGACCTGGCAAGTCCATTCATAATTTGAATTACCTTGCTTGCTTGAGCTTCTTTCACATATGTCCCTCCTAACCTCGGAGTGAAAAAAACCCCCAGAAGTGTTTTGCTTTAGTTTGTACAGACTGTGCCATGACAAAGGCACTGCTCATACCCAGAGCATCCTCATGTGGTTATCTCTCTGCTCTCTCTGATGTAGGCTCTGTTCTACCTCTGTGCTTCACAGGGCTGCTCTGAACAGAAGTGGCAGGTGGGAAAATGAACACATACTATGTCAAAGAGCATCTGGTCTGGGAGCGAGCAGACCATGCTCTTTTTACCACCAGCAAGAAATGATTATTCACAGCATGATTCTTCTGAGGTTAATAAGGATGGCAGTAGAAAGCCAGACTCTAATTTGAGTTTTTTTGATTAACTTTTAATGATATCTCTCACACTGGTCAGTGGCATCCGATAAATGGCAGGCACTTCTGACCTTCCTTCCCTTTCTTGTTAAGTAATTTCAGCCATATAACAGCAATAAGCCCAGACAGGCAGTGAATTTCCTGGGTGGTAATTGCATTTCTTTGGTGGCTCAGATCCTCACCCTGCAGCACCCAGACTCACAGCACACAAGCCACGTAGCTGACTCCACTCTGCAGTCTTTTGGCACCTGGGTGTTGCACTTTCAGAGTAAGAAGGGCAAAATATTATGCTGGTTTAATGACTCTGGGTTTAAGCACAGAAGTGAGAAGTAGATAAGTCTGATTTGACGTTTTGGCCTGCTGCCAAATTAGCATCGTGCATTTTCACTTTAATGTGCTTCACACAAAACTGAAATACCAGAGTGTCATTCTTTATTATGTAGGCCCGAAGCATATGTTAGCAAATTTGCTGCCGTTTCCCTCATGGTTTCTTTTTTCCTCTCGTATTTTTGGATACCGGTTGCATGGTTGGATTTTTTCAATAACGTTTATTTACAAAAACTAATTAGACTTGTTGCTATCAATAGCCTCTAACAGAGCTCTTAAGAACAAACTGCACGCCAAAATTGACATCGTGTCCTTGTTAAATCAACTCCTGCTGAGTGGGCATGATTTACATATTGATTACTTCACTTTCTTGATTGCCCTTTTTGCAGTGAAATAGTGGGTGGGGAGTGGTGGGAGAAGGGAATGTTGTGTTCTAGGTTTCACCAACGAGGTCGCCCAAGCTTTGCCCTCGAGCAGCGTGTGCCAGGCCCAACACGCGGCGGGACAAAGGGCTCCTCAGCGCCTCAGAACTTTCCTTCCTTCCCCAGCTCGTCCGCTACAGCTCGGAAGGTGTCCTGCAGCTGGGGCCGCTGGGCTCCACCGCCTTTCTGCCCGACTCCAAATGCCTGGTGGATGACGGGAAGGGCAGGACACCCACCCTCAAGAAGTGTGAAGACGTCCTGAGGCCAGCGCAGAGGTTCTGGGATTTCACACAGGTGCGGAAGAGCTCAGAAAGCCTTGTGGAGATAAATTGGAGAGGAATGATGCTCTAGAGGGTATTTCATGAAAAACGAGGAGGTCTTTGGGGGACTATGCCACGAATTCCCCCCAGTACTTTTTAGAAATAGTCAAATATGTTTTCCACAGATCGTGTGCTCCCCAGGAATATTCTTTCATTATTACTGGAGATTTTCGGGTATGGTTTCAGGGATTTTTACTTATCCTGTCTTGGAATATTCTCAATTTCTGTCCTGATTGTCAAGAACATGCTTGTAATTGTTTAGTGTCCAGGAGGTTTTGCATCTAGAACTTTTCTAGAATTTTTCTAGCACCTTTATAGGCTTTTTTTTTTTTTAAGATCTAGAATCTTCAAACAATTTTTAAGGCTTTCAAGAGCATTATTACAGTTTCTGGGATTTCCTATTTCTTGGGCTCTGTAGGGATTCACTAGTGCTTTTTAGAGATTTCCTAGTGATTTGGGAAGATTTTCCCAGCAATTCCTAAATCTAAAATTATCAAGGAATTGTTTTGGTACATGTATGTATTAGCTAGCTTCTCCTAGGAATTTCTAGCACTTTCTGGGGCATTTATCACTTGATATATACAGAAATTTCCATGCATTTCATAATGTTTTTTAAGGATTTACAAATTTGGCACTGTTTTTTTTTTCAGTCTGTTCCTTCCTCTAATCCTTTTTTTAATCTTCTTTTTTTTTTTCCCCAGAATGGTCCAATCATCAGCAGAGACACTGGCCGTTGTCTAGAGGTGGAAATGTCAAAGGATGCCAATTTTGGGCTCAGATTAGTTGTACAAAGGTGCTCGGGGCAGAAATGGATGATTAGAAACTGGATCAAACATGGTCGACACTGACTGTGGGGCTGAGCTGCCTCTCCTGCTGTTGTCCATTGCTCAGTGTGCCATGTCTTGTGAGGCATTTGTCTTAAAGCAAATTAGTTTGAACAGGTCTTGGCTCTCAAGAGTCCTCTATAGTTGGGCATTCCAAGGAAAGAAAGAAAAAAAAGGCAGACACACACATGCCCTGTTTGACTCTTCCTTGCTCCAGCAGATGATGTGGGAAGCCTAACGAGTTTCCTGTTGATTTGGAAATCTTGCGAAGATCAGAACTCAACAGGAAAGTGGATTCCTTAAGCTCTCCTAGAGGAATTGACAGACAGATCTTTCAATGCTGAGTTCAAAGGAGACATCCCAATACTGCCTCATAAAGAGAGTTCTCTGATGGGTAGCTTTTTAGCTTTAAGTTTTGGACCGGTGCACAACTCCTATGGTGAATAATTATGTGCCTTTTTTATTGTACTTCGTATAAAAGAGGACTGGAAAAATCCTACCTTTTCAGCATGTCTGGTTCGTTGTACTAAACAAGAAGATCTGTAAATAGCACTGGAAATATATTATAATATATGATACATTTCAAGGTTGATTGTTTAGGAGTCTCTATTTCTAGAAAGAGACTGTTCTGCAAATGTTTACAGGTGGTTCTCAACCTTTGAGCTGCTGGAAAGCAGCATTTTAGAGACCTCTTCTAGTTAGACACAGGTACATGTTGAATAGGTAAAATAGCCACATGCTCCGTTATATTGCCACGTTTTACATTTGTTGGCTGTAGAGGCATCACAATTCAGCGCTTGGGTATTTGGCTCGTCCGAGGCAGTAAATGCACTGGCAGATGGATGGATTTCAGGAGGCCTCAGCTGGCCCCAGAGCCCTGAGTGCGTGTGGGTCCCTGTCCTGCAGGTCACTGTCGTGCTGTTCCACAGACTGCCTGGAACAAGGATACTTCTAATTCTGGAAATAAGTTGACTGGCTTAGGTGCCGTCTGCGGAGCTTAAAAACTTGGATCTTCCATTTTGTTTCCCACCCTGTGAAAATGTCAAATGTGAGCAAATATGCTTTGTGAGCACTGTCTAGACAAATTTCCTGAACAAACCAACAAAGTCTTTTCAGCATTTGAAAAACAAACACGAGCCCAGTTATAGGAAGGTAAATTAGAGCAAGAGGTAGGGAGCATATATAAATACTGTTACTCTGAAATATAAATATTTTACTGTCGCTGACCCATTGGCAGCATCGTTGTGAACCTGAATTTAATAAGGTATCCAGTGGTTCATGCGGGATCTGTGCATATGGACAGAGCAGTGAGAAAGTCTTATCCAGAAGGCTGTCAGAATTGATGACCACTGTCATCAGCAGGTTTTGGATGTGGGTTTGTGGCACACAGCTTTTCAGTACAGATGATTTCAGTCATACTGAAGGAGAGACACAGATGGTATCTGTTAATTTCACTGTTTAATGTTTTATAGTTATTTTTTTTATAAAATTGTTTTGTTTTACTGAGCCAGGAAAATAGGTAATTGCAGACACTGTGGTACTGTGAATCTTGGTGATCTGTTCCTTGAATAGCTTTTGCCATTCCTATTTCAAGGCATGCTGAACAAAATTTAATGGAAACAAAGTTAATTTTTCAAGGGCATGATATGTAATAAAATATTTACTTTTAACATGCAAAATCCATCAGTTCTTGTCAACTTTTGGTCAGCATCTAGAAAGCGTATCACTATATTTTGCCCCAATTTTATTCTTGAAACAGTGTGCAAGATGTAATACAAAGCCAATTCTCCTGGAGTTTACTTGTGGCTAATTGCTGATCTTTATTCATGTCACATGGGTCAGGTTACACATGAACATATACAAAAGAATAATTCTGGGTGAGATTCTAGATACAAAAATGCTTAAAATTCCATGTTTATGGTAAGCTGAACAGCGTAATAAGACCTGCAGGGAGAATAGCATCTTTAATAAATCGAGCAATACTATATAAAATCACAAACAATCTCAGTTTTCAAGCCTTCCTGCAGGTCCAAAACATGTAGAAAGCTTCAGGCTAAATATAGATTGGGAACAACTGCCCTGCATTTTACCTCCTTATGTTAACCTGTCAGACAATTTAAAATTATATTTACCATCTATGGAGCAGATGTTGAAGGTTTTGTACAGGAGTGAGTTTGTGAGTGAGTTTTCATCTTCTCTCCAAATACAATTTCCACCTTTTAAATTGTATGAAAGTTGTATTCTCCTTGTGTTTGCTCTGATGGAGTTTTACTCCTTGAGGGAGGTGAGAAGGCAAAAGAAGGAAAAGATGGCTTTACCAGGTGAGATTCAGAGGAATCCCACGTTTTAAATCTACTCTCCTAAAAGGAGTCCTGCATGTGCAGTTTAGGGGCTTTGAAGCTGAGAGGACCAGATGGCTCTGTGTTTGCTGGCAAAGATTCCAAGGGAGATTTCAGACCTTCACTCCGACACCACCACGATGAGAGAGAATTGGTTATCTTGGACTTTTGCCGCCCTGTGCTCAGTGCAGAGCATTTGACCGTGGCCACACTGCCTGGGAGTGGTCAGTCCTGGCAGGTGCGAGTGCCAAAGGCACCGGCTGCAGGAGGCTTGCAAGACCCAGACTTAGGGTATAAGAAGGAAAGCAGGTTTTTGTGGTAGATAAATGGCTTTGAGATTTACATAATAATTTAGAATAAATCAAATAACTCTTAAAAGGTGGAGTTGGTATTTCATGTGATTGTCATTTTTTTAAGACTTGCTGGAACAAGCTGTGTGCCGAACACATCTGTTGGATTAATTTTACTTTAGTCTTTATCTGTATGAACCACTACTTTGGCTGTGGTGCTGACATGGTGACTCTGCATGTGAGAGGGTCTTAAACATTCTCTCATCAAAGGAATAATAATAAAAAAGGCCTTGAGTATTATCTGTTTTAACCAAAGTCTATGGTTCTTTTGTCAGTATTTCATCTCTTAGTATAATCTGAAATCCTGCTTAATGGTGTTCAAATTTTCAGTCTTGTTTCCCACAGTGCAGCATTCTAGATCTCATGAAAAGTATTCAGTGTAGTGTAATATGCCTTGTGGAGAAAATTCAGTTCAAAGGCTTCATGTGCTATTTTGTTTGATTTAGGAGATTATGGAGCTAAATACTAGGTCACAGGACAAAAGAATAGAAGGTAAGAAAGACCATCAAGTCTAGCACACTGTTGTCAAAGGCAAGCCTGGAAAAATCTACTTTTTAAAGCATGCCAGGGTCCCTAAAAATTAGCTTGAGTCCTAGGGTAATAAAAAGCCCTTTCTCCTTTGAGAGCTACAAACTGTTTCCCAAGTTGAATTTAAATTTGCTTTGGTTGCATCTATTTGTTCCTTAGCCAGAAGTGTCCTCTAGCCTTACTGGCTTGCTGGTTCCTGAGGCGTGCTAAGCTCCAGTGGGAAGGAACCAAGAGAAAAAGTTGGTGTTTTGGAAGGACCCACTGGATTCCCCTTCAATCATGTAACATCTCTATTGTGCTCACCCACCAGAACTCTTCAGGGCTGTTCTACATGCAGAAAACCGAACTCAGATTCCGTAGAAGTGATCTGAAAGCAAAATATGGAAGGAAACAACAGGTCTTCATACATATTTTGAAAGTGTTGAAGTATTTCTCTCAGTTGAATGAATAATTTGGGGCTCAATGTGTCTGAAGATGAAGCCTTCACGGTCCTTCATTTATATTCCTTTTCATCAGCCTGTTCTTTTTTAAAAACTGTGATCTAGCAGACGAAAACCTCACTTGCCATGTGACAAGGGGTGTAATCTATCTGACACAGGACAGCTGCAATTTTAAGTACTTAAGCCAGAGCTAATAAGATTTAATGAAATAGCACCAGCCCTAATCTGTTCTTTAGATCAATTACACAGCATGTAATTCCTTCCGTATCCAGTATTCATTTGAAATGGTTCATTAACAGCCATACAAAAGTGCATTATGGCCTGTTTGGGGATCCAGGGAGTTGGGCTGTGAGAAGAACTGCAACAGAATTTGTAGTTCCGAGGGAGTTTGGCATGCTATTATTCAGTTAGGACACAAATACCTTTGGTTTTTCATGAGAGGCTTTGGGAGGAAGAACAGCTATGAGAATTCACTTGCTTGAAGGTGTTTCTAAAAATGATGTTCTATTTTTGCCAGCTGCTATTTTTGACTGCCTTCTTCTTACTGCTGATCAAAGTCAATGGTAGAGGTCATACCACAGATAAAAGATGGTATTGCAAATTAGAAGAGCTAGCTAGCAGGCTGGACAGAAACCAAGGAATGATGAGGTCTTCACATGCCTCTAGATCTGGATACCACCACAGTCAACTTAATGTTCAAAAATTCTCTTTAGAAAGAATTCCAAACTGCAGTGACCTCTTTAATACATTATCATGGATTTTTCTGAATGGCTTCACAAAATACAGCGACTTACATTACAAAAGCATTAATAACATGTAACTAAAGGTATTGAGTTCAGGGGTTGTCCTAAATAAAAACAACAGGGTTTGGCCAAGAATGCTTACAAATACCCAGTGAAACAATATATGGCAACCTGCTTTTGGAAAACATGGTTTCTGAATGAAGAGTGTCTTCAAAGATATGTAGAAGCATTGATGACTTTCCATAGTATTAGAGTTTCCTACTGGCCATCAAAAAGTGTTGTGAAGTTTTCAAACTCTTTGTAATGTTTAATTAAAAAAAAAAATGCAGCAACTAGAATGCAAGTTGTGACTGCAAATAATTTTTCATTATGTGGCATATCATCAAATCAATTTGTATTCACACTGGAGAAGTTAATAAATTACTATGCATTTTACTGCTGACATGAGCTGCATGTTTTATCATTGTACGTTTGGACACGTGTATTAAAATTCAAAGATTCACACAAAGGAAAACTAGAATAACAAAGCATATGGACATTTTAAAATTTAAATTGCATATAATAAGTTCTGAAAGGTAGCACCACACACTCGTAAGAGACTTGGCCCTGAGGGTGCACATCCAAAACTGGATTGGTAGCAGTACAGAAAACTGTCATCTATATGGCCCCGCATCACATCACTGGAAAAGTCAGTAATTGGTGTTTAGAAGAATGAAATAGGACACAGAGAAAATGTAGAATGATCCTGTCACGGTAAGTCTCCCCCTAATTTCTCAGGGTAAGGCCTTCCCAAGCAAGAGGCTCTACACACCAACCCAACCATTAGGTTTAATGAGGACAGTGGGCCTGTATGTGTCCAATCCACTCAGAGCTCTGGATTTCACAACATCCTGCTGCAATAAATACACAATTGCTGTGAGTCAGTACCACAGCCTCCCATTCCATAGGGTGGCCCGTAGTTTCTTATGGTGAAAAGCTGTGAATAGCTCCTGCCAACTCTTTTTTAACACCCTTCTTAGTTTGACCTCTGTCATCCTGTTTTAAAATATATTTCTGAACTGACTGTCGTGCTTTTCTTGTGTCACCAGCAAACAACTTTTTAACTGCACAAGCAGATGCTCTGTGTCATCTCTTGTGCTGGGTGATAGCGGGGTGAGAACCCGTCAGGTTCCTGTGCTGCTCAGTGGGATAAAACATACATTGCTGGTTTTAACATTGATTTTGGATCTCAGCCAGGCTGTTTCTCCACTGTGTATGACAAAGTTTGCAAGTCGTGATCAAGGAGAACAGAGCATCTGAGAAAGGATCCAACCCCTTCTTTCATTCTCCCTGCCCTGAGGCTCATGCTGGGAGGAGGCTGAGGGGCACACAGGTTTACAGCCAAGTGACATGAGGCCATGTTCCCGACCCTCTTACACCCCTCTGGTTCAGCTGAATCAGCTGGGTGAGACCTGAGTGCCCAAGCTTTTTCCTTCCCAATTTCTGCTGGGACAGTGATGGCCTCAGTGGAAGAGCAGCCATTGATTCCCTGGTTTTCCTAGAGGAGGTGGGGTTGGCTGTAGTCTTCAGGTGGGTGACCGTACCACCAGCCTCAGAAGAAATGGCCTGATACAGCCTTGGCAAATTTAGCTCCACTCCCAGGATCAGTCTTTGTGTTCTTTCTCATTTCTTTGTAACTCCACGCTGAGGACTCTGTGTAGAAATGCTGCTCTGTTTCAAGCCAAGGCATTCTGTAGACCCAACCGCCTATTGTAATCAAGCCAGCATTTCTTGGAAGGAGAAACATCACCTTTAAAGGTACCATATGCTTGCTAGAATGAATGTTTTGTGAATAATATCCAGCAAAATTAGGTTTGTATAAATATTTTGTCAGCAGCTCTGCATATGACAACATTTGTACTGCAGAAGTTATCCTAAGCATCAGACTTTTCGCTGTGAAGAATGTATTCTGTGGATGTAGCCACCCTTTTGTTCAATAAATCTTCATTAATCGACTGTGAATCACTAAAATACGTGCCTGTAACTGAGCACTGAGTGGCAGTGATAATGATTTTTCAGCCTATAATGGCTAGGTCGTTATTTTGTGTTGTTTTGGCTGTCTGTTGTTACTGTAATGTAGTTGAGCACCTTTATTGGTTGGACTTGCCTCTGCATCCTGACTCATTACTGGAATTTAAAGCAAGGAAACAAGGACGGGGGTATTTTCCTGTCTGTAATGCTGAGGTAAAAGCAAGCAAGCAAACGAAACCCCTTTTCTTTATGCTAGAATTTGTGAAACATTTCTAACCTGTGAATTAATTCAAGAGTTTATTTCAGTGTCTAAACCTAACTATAATCATAAAAACCAGTAAACAAAACTCGTGCAAATTTAGTGCAATTTAGGTTTTTCTGGACTTCATTCATCTTATCATAAGCTCACTTTTACTGCCTAACCATATCCTGCAATTTTCCTTTTAGGCTTTTTCTTTTTCTATCAACAATTATCCCTAATGTATATCTTCTCTCAGGTGTGTTTCTGATGATGACCTGGACTGGAAAAAAGCAGCCTTCTAACTGACAAAATTCTGTCATTTACAGAACTTAGGGGTAAAGCTGCGGCCAGCAAAGTGATGTCACGTGCACTGGACCATGGGTACAACATTATTTATTTTAGAAAAGCCAAGCAGAGCTTCCTAATGGCCTCTGTCTTGCTGACAGTGCAGCCTGTTAGATGACTCTTTGGGTGGGCCCAGCTGGCAGAAAAAGTTCAGAAGGAGCTCAGAGTTACAGTAATGGAATGGGAAGGGAAGGACAAGGCACATCAGGATTCCCTTGAACTGGAAAAGTGGGAGTTAAGGAAAGACTGAGCTGCACTGTCCAACCTGGAAAGCATGAACTGACACACAGCAGTTCACCTGGTGATAAGGAGATAAGGTTCTTTACATGAATATAAAACTGAGCTTTAATAAAGAGATTATAATCAAGGTTCAGGAAAGATTTTTCTGCTTTTGCGGTTTATTACAGTGAAATCTTCCTAATCTGACAGAGCTCCAAAACACACAGGCCAGTGCTGTGGTGTGTTAGCAGCGAAACATTTGCCAAAACCTGTTGAAATTCTCCATGTACTTCAAACACTGGCATCTGAGCAGAAGCTGGTGCCACCTATCATCAAAAAGGAGGAAATTAAACAGCAAAATGATACGTTTAAACTGAAGAAACTGCTATTTTCATTGCAAAGCTGATTGTTTTATATTATAAAGCAATCGGCAAGCTGTTGGGGCTTCTCAGGAAGACTGTGGGTGAGGTGCAGACCTGGTTGCCCTCAGCCTGCAGAGGAGGTCAAGGCTAGACAGGTGCTGGATGTTCTGGTCTTGCTGGTCAAAGGGAGAGTTACGAGATTATAATCTGCATCAAGGGTGCAAATGCAAGTCAAGCAGATCAGCTGAGGTCCAACTCACCACAAGTAAGTAGTTAAATATTTTTGTGAATCTGAACCTAAATAACTTTTGCTCCACTTTTTCTCTTTTTAGGTGGTAAAAGTCATTTTGAGTCACTATTGCGAGCAGAGTGTAGGCTCATTAAAATGACACAGGTATTTAAAAACGTTTTTTCCTTTTTCTGTGGAAAGGTACATTTGGAATGATAACCCTGTTGGAGTTTTTGTTTAAAATACTCAGAATACATCCTGGCATGTCCAAGCCGTGTTTTTCCCTCACAGTCTCAAGCTATCATAATACTGAGGCCCAGGATACTGCGCTGTGCCTTCTTTTTCTGAAAAGAAATGAAGTTCAAAGCTTCAGTGGGCACCTGAGGGGCAGTGAGGGATTTGTGTTATGTTCAGCCTTATTGGAAAAAAAGTCACGACACTTTTCATCTCTTAGGGGCCTGCTTCATGTTTTGATCCTGGAGCCAAATCGCCTTTCTTAAGTGTGAATCAGAGACCCTTTTTGCCAGCCATCAGGCCAGGGTGACACAAGGCTTTTCTGCTTCTTTATGACTCTGTGTAACTATTAAACCTATTCAAGACCTTACAATTCTAATGTTTTTGAAGTAAATTTTTAAGTTCTTTGCCTGAGCACAAGTCAAAACAGTGGACCTTTAGGTTGTCTTTCTTTTCCTTTGAAATGCATTGATAAATGCGTGGGTGATAAACATAGTCTGAGGCAAGTGTGCACAGCATCATCACATCTCACAGAACTGTTCTTTCATACACCAGCTGAGGATTCAGCTCAAGTAGAAAAATGCTGGCTCCTTAGAAAAATGAGGCTCCTAATCAGTTAATTTGTGCCAGGCCTGAGGACTTCATGAAAACCTGTGGGTTTGATGTGCCACATATACATATCATCTATATATTACTGAGAGACATTCTGAAATCTCCTCCTCCTCTTCCTCTTGTTAATGTGCTGATGAAATCTGATTCAAGATAAGGTTCTGACTTACTCGGTGTGTAAATATCAGTGTGACATATATCACAGAGCTTTTATGTCACACAGAGGCCAAACAGTAGAAGAGCATCGGCACCATCATAATAGTGAAAAAGGAGATGACAAGCAAAAACTATTTTAAATGTGTTTTTACAGTCTACACCTCCACCATCCATCCCTCCCTCCCTTCATTCCCCAAGGTGAGTCTCTCACTGCCAGAACTAAGAAGTTCTGTTCTAGCAATGTTTTGTTGTACCTTATCACATAAAACAAATGTTTTTCCAAAAGCTTTCTTACATGAAGGCAATGAAGTAAATCTAATCTCTAATGTTCAGCTCAGGCTTGCAGAAGGGCAAAGAGGACTCACTTTGGCTTGCATGGCATTTATGGCCTGCAAGCAGCTCATGGATAGGAAAAGGCAGCATGCT
Organism: Mystacornis crossleyi; assembly: GCA_013400655.1. Lineage (NCBI taxonomy): Eukaryota > Metazoa > Chordata > Aves > Passeriformes > Timaliidae > Mystacornis > Mystacornis crossleyi. Next base: position 110 of record VYZQ01006122.1, on the reverse strand, counting down.
GTTCTCTGCAGGATATACAATCTGAAACAGTTTTATCAGAAATGCTACATAAAAATCTTAATAAGCTGGAGTTAAACAACTGGGTGGTTTTATCTTGGAGGCAAAAAAAA
>VYZQ01006112.1:12721-40159 GCA_013400655.1 Mystacornis crossleyi | reverse complement strand
CATAAGGTTCAAACAAGCCACAGGAGGTCAAACAGTGCATTGGTGAGAATCAGTGTACTTGAGCTGATAAGATGAGCAGCAACATTTTTCCACAGTGTACGAAAGAGGATGCTATCAGTGCCACACTGCCATTATAGCAGCTTGAGTGCTCACTGCTGCTGTGGGTGTTTTTTTCCCTTTACCTCTCTTATTCCCAAGATGACAGCAGCAGCCACATTCAAAAGCTCTTATCTCCAGTCTGCAGATGGGGAAGAGAAGCGTGGGGTATTCTAAGGGTGAAATTTTCAACAGAGATTAAGAAGTTACTTAGGTCCCTAACTCCTGTTTTCAGGAGTGATACAGGGCCTTTTTAAAGCAGCTGTTCTGTTCAGAAGAAACTAATCTACTTAGTTACTGCAGGAAACATGCAGCTTTATATTAATCATACAGCAGAGAACGAAGGGAAAGTTCCACAGAACAGACAGGAAACAAGACACAGGGAAGAAAGCAGCTCTATCCCTTATCTCTTCGGGCAACTGGCTGACTTCCCGTTGACCCCTTTCTTATTCCTAGTTTATGNTTCAGGGGAGCTTTACAGTCTGGGTAGTGCCTGTGACTGGCCCTCCAGAATAGCATATTTAAGAAAGATTTGTCTGAGCTCTCTGTTGGAGATTGGTTGGTTGTCAAGGCTTTTCTGTGTCCTTCTAACCCCCTGGAACACGCAGCTGCCACTAATACAGACATGCAGAGTCTATCTCATGGCAAAATATAGGCATTCATGAGAACAAAGGGTCACCAGGATTAAAAGCTGCCATATCTAACCCTGCACATGCTGCTTTCTCCAGCTCTGTACACTTATCAGCTGTGACTTTCACACACACAAAGCCATGTGGCCGAAGTGCAGATAACTCATCTTGTCCAGAGAGTTAAAGATGACTGCGGTGCCCCACAGCCCCTGCTGGTGTCACAGCTTTGCTCCGCTGCTCCTGCCCTCGCCCCAGGAGCTCACAGCACATGCTGCTGCCTTTGAGACAGAAAAGAAGATAGCGAGGTGAAAATATACCCATTTTTTGCTATTTTTCATATTATACTACAAAACTCTCCCAGCTACACAAGATGAACAAGAAAAGATTCATGCTTTTCCCAGATTTGTATACACCAAACTGTGTTCCATTTGATTGAGAATCATTCAGATGTAATGAGCTTGTCTTCCATGGAAACAAGTTCCATCTTTTCCTTGGTCCTGTAGCGTAACTCTGTGCTTTAGTCCCAAAGGAGCACCCACTGTTCCCTGGCGCTGAGTCCTATCTGCCTTCAGTTTCCCCAGTACAGCCTCTCATGATGGCAGCTACTCAGCATCGCTTCTGGTTGAGACCATTGTCAGTCCTCGCTGGAACAGCCTGGATAGGCATGTTTTCCACGGCTGTAGAGAAAACTCCCAGAGGTTAATGGCAGTCTAGGGATGATACAGCACTTTCCTTACAGCACTCCATTTTCGTCAGTTCTTTAACCTGGCTTGCTGGTATGCAGTAAATTTGCACAGGTAAAACCAAGTTGTCTTTTTCTGGACTGCTTACCTCAGTAAGTTTCCTCTGAGGTAGTAAACAATTCTGATTTCAGGTGTGACTCCTGACATTCACATTATGCCCTCAGCCCTTATTTAGAAGAGCTGAATACACATCCAGGAGTTCTTGATGTGTGTGCTTTGTAAGGAACTGAGATGGAAATTTCCTAGTGATTTTGTATTTTTCCTAGAGATTGTTTTTTTTATTTTTGCTTTTGGGGCGTCAGGTTTACCAGAAGGAAGACAAGACTTCATCAGTGAGTCAGTACTAAATTTACAAATTCTTCTCAAATTATCCACCTATTGCTTTCCACATGTAGCCTAATCACACAGTAGCAGAAGCTTCTGTACCTGTATCCATCATTCCTCTGCTACAGGCAAGAGCCAACCTTATACCCCTTTAGCATCTGGCATGTATCAACTCCTCTGTGTGTTTCAGCTTTGAAACCTAAAATGCTCAGAGCTTTTTTTCACCTTTAGGGCCTTGAGTTCATACCCTTTAGCTAGAAATATTCTTTGATCTTTATTTTAGCATTTTCTGGCTAAATACCCTTGCTTGAGGCATTTAGTTATATTTGATGCTGAGACATTTTAATTTAAATAACTGATTAGATGTTAACTCTCCTGTGACAGAAGCACATATTAGGAACCAGGGCCTGCTCTATTATGCTTCTTCATTTTCATTCCTTTGAGCTGTTCTAGCTATGTGGGTGCAACTCTTAAGTCATTCAGTGCTTACAGTGCTGCTGTTAATCATTCTGCTTTAAGGCCTCTGCAGCACTTCTAATTTTGTTTACAGATGCAAAGTGGTGCCTGAGCTCTTACCTTCTGTTGCTAAAGAAAGTGTTACAGGAAGTTAAAGAAGTCTTAAAACTCAAACATATATCTATGCCTTTAAAAATCTGACCCAAGACCTTGTGGCCCACCAAGCAGCATCCCTATGCTCCCAAAAAATGTGACAGTGTGTACATTTTGTGGCAACAAAAGATTGGCACTTCACATAGGAACATTTGGAAATGACAGAAGGAACATACCTTTAATGCTGGTACCGAGACACATGTGATTGCTAAGAGGCCACAGTCACCCTGGTTAACTTCAGGGTGTTTTAAAGAACAATAGGTACTTCCAGGCATGCCTGAACCCCCTTAACATCTCTATTGACTTGGGACCTTGATTAGGAAGAAACCAGTGTTCCTGAATTGTGACATATCGGTCATACTTAAATGACTTAATCCCACTTATCAGTTGGGATAAATCAGACCTAACAGATATATCACAGTATGGAAATCCAAGACTCATCTGGGATAAAGTCACGCCTAACAGATTTATCAGAGTGTGGAAATCCGAGTATGATGTTTGGAGATGAACTTGGAATGAAATAAATCTCCATTCAGAAATGTGCTCACTACCATATCTAAATATTAAGCTGTTGCATGATAAATGTGCCTTGTTAAAAGGTTATTGCACAATACTGCAGCATTCAGTAATGGAGGTTTTGTCATTTTTTTCCCCCCCAAACATGAATAACTGTCTACATTAACAGACAGTTTTGCATGCATGGTTCTGATGGAATTTTCTGAAAAAGTCCCTGAGAAAATACTTGACTGATCAGACAGATTGCTTTCCAGTGATGTGATGTGCTGTCAGTCTCCCGAGGAATAAGACTTCTGACTGATAGCTAGAGGACGGTCATATACTGTCAAATGTTTGTCACATGAAAAACAATAAGGGGAAGGGTTGCAAAAATTATCTCAAGTAGAATCTGAGAGCCAGTGTCGAGTTAGGGAATAGACAGAAGCAGAGCCAATAACATGGTTATATTTCTTACCTGATAAAGTATTGTTGTTTCATTGTGTATTAATTTTCTTCCACTCCTTGTGTGGCTTTTTTTAAATGGAAAAAAATGGGATAAAAATGGTACGTTTTCATCCAATATTATAAAATAAAAAAGTTATTTGCCTGTATGTAAAATATGCAGAACACGTTAAAACTGCAAACCATATGTATTCCAAATGCTGCCGTACTTCTATACAATGATTTATAGACAGCCTTGCCAGTTACATTTTTCTTCTTTCCCTTTTCAAAAGAGAAGTAGCAAAAGCAAAAAACAGCTAAAAACTCTTGTTCTGAATAGACAGGCGTTGTTTACATGTGCCACGTAATTTCCTTTTCCTTTTTTTTCCTGTTTGATTTTTTTCCATAGGAGGCACATACAAGGTACCAGTGTGGCTTGACCCAGATTCTGTGGGCAAATGACAGCAAGAGAAGCTCAGTGTTGGGGTTTGTATCCCCAGGTCACAGAGGAGGAAAGCTGAAACTTGAAAAAAAACCCATGAGTATCCTTTGGGTTTGTGCAGAGGCTTTCTAATTGCAGATTCAAATGGTCAGTTCAATGAAATTTGTAACACCAGGATTTTTCGTAGTCCATTTGAAATTCTTCTGATACATCCAAATTAAGATTAAAAAAAAGTAGATTAGTAACAATATTTTAACATGTATTAGCCAATTAGCAGGTCCCGGTTTCCTATTTGATTTCTCACTGCTGTGTCTAGAAGAAAGGAATTAATTCATGAATTAAGGGCTTTAACATTATTTATTTTAAAGATTTGTAGCAAAAGCCAAGATACACGGGTGTCAGAAAATGAACATCTCTGAGGCAATTTGTCAGTTTAGCACATCTTTATCCCACCAATGGCCTTGCAAGGAATGCTACACCTGTGAAACCATTGTATAATATCGTCACAAATCCACTGACTTCAATGAAACACGTATTTTCCATAAGTAATTCCTTATAAGAATGCTCAAAACAGCAGAGTTGGAAACCTAAATAGTAAGTTCTTTGAGGCTCCTACCTCAACTGAAAAATGCAGGAAATTTCTGGTGGTATGCAAATTAAAGAGAGAGCTCTCTCTGTTCTCTAGGAAAAGAAAAAACTGAATTCTGAAATGCCACGAAGAATCCTGCCCTCAGGCTTACTTCCTTCCAAATTTGATTTCTTGTTTTTTCAGATAAACTTAGAATAAGTATCTAAGTTATTGGATGTCCATAAAAGGTCATCCTTTTGAATGTATTTGATATTTACAGAATTTTCATATGTGGTTTGGTTTTTCCTTTGCTCTTTAGTACTGCTGATATGCCTCGTGCCTTGCTCCGAGCACACTAATCCACTCAATGGAAATGACATATTTCTGATGTCAGTAATTGCATTGTTCAATATCAAGTGCAATGATCTCTGGAAATATTTCTGTTTAAATACCAACTACCACTCTAAAATGTCAAAATTTTAATTAGTTTCTGTTTAGAAAACTCATGCCAAGTGCAAACAAAGTGGATTTTGTTTCTGTACCTCACAGAAGGTCCATTCCAAACCCCAATGAATTCTTCAGGACTTCTTACTTTTTCAAAGCAGGTAAGATCAAGACCATCACGTTTTTGCAATTCCAGGACTTTCAGTGCTTTCTCTACTTTTCTAATTCAGGTAACATTTTCATGTGGCTGCAATTTTCAAGCCTAGTGGATAAAAATTAAAAACAATAAGAAGCTTATTTTTTCACTCAGAGGAACTCAATGCTGTGCAGTTGTTTGGAAGTTTGGATTGCCTATTCACAGCAAATAGCATCTGTGCTCAATTACACTCCATCCATCAGGAGGTAAGGCTTTCAGAAGGAATGGAAGCATCTAAGAGATGGTTTACACTAGACAGTAACGATTTCTCAAACAGGCAGACAATTGGGTTGATTCAAAGGTACTGCAGAAGGGAAAATTTTCCAGATGAAATGGAAATTATTTCATGAAACATCTCAGGATTTCACAGAAAAAAGGGGAGTATTATTACCAATTATTCTTTGTAAAATGAGTTTGGTAACACACCATCATCTGAAAAAGAAAAGTGAAAGGTTGCTAAATTGGATATTTAGATTTTGCTAATGAGAATGGAGGGAGTTGATGAATGTTGAATCACTCTTTGGCAGTTTTTAAACAAAGAATATATTTCATTCTCTTTTTTGAACTGACAGATGATGTTTCGTGTTGAAATGAAGCTTCATGACTTTTGATCAAGCCTGCTGAAAATAGCATTCTGCTGCCTAAACTGCATATTCTGTTAAAACACGTTGCACTGAGAATCATGGGATGATAATTTGGGATGCTCTGCAATCCTCTGCCTTTTTGAGGGATTTGAGGTTTTTTGTTTGAAGCACATGTGCCATGACATGGCTGCATCACATTACCCAAAAATGAATTTAAAAGCATCAAAACAAAAATATTTCTATTTCATATTCTATTGTTTGTTTAGCACTGTGTCAAGAAAGTGCGTGGTACGTGTCTATGCTGAATTTCGTGTACCATGTTAAAATCAGGCAACTGTCTTGCCGGATATTACCTGACAAATATTTATTAGTGATAGTCATCTCAAAGGTGTTGCAGAGCTTGATAACAGAGATAGGGACCAATCAGGACACTCACTGGCAGTACATTCACACTTTGGGATGCTACCAAGGGAAATTAAGGTTCTCGTTCCCTCTCATCAGTGCCAGACAAACTGATGTCCTTTGTAGACGTGTGTTCCAAATGCAGCCATTAGTTCACATTTTGGACAATAACATTCAGGACAGAGTCCTGTCTTAGTTTAAAATTTCCTCTTGGAATTATAATGTTTTGAGTAACTTGTCAAAAAATAGATGTTCTGTTTCAGCAATCTATGCTGAATTTGTGTGGCCTCTTCCATCTCCTAAAAGCAGGGCAGTGGAAAACTAAATTAGCCAATCTGGCATAGCAGACAAGACAGGATAAATGTGATGTTCCCTCCTGTGCTAGGAAGCAGGTGAATTTCTCCTGCCCTCAGCTGCATCACTGCTTGTTCCTTCCTTGTGACTCCTTTTCTTAACATGGGATTTGCACTCTCCAGATAATAATGACCAGTGTGATGAGCTGCTTAAACTCCTTCCCTCATTTCCCCGGTAATTGGGGTTTGTGGTGCCTGGACTTCAGACTGAAAAGAGCATCTAGTTATAACTAAAAATCTCAGAGGTGCTATGCAATTTTTTAAAAAGCATATGCTCTTTTTTGTGTGTGTTCTGCATGTCCATACATAACTGTGGAAAGATTATAAGAATGTAGAATTGAGGAGAAATTTTTCCTGCAAGAACAGAGAACAGAGTTGAAAGGCACAAGCTTGAAATGGCTCTCAGGATTTTTGGAGCAGACTTTGTGGATATAGGCAAATGCACAGGATTATCTGGTGGGCTTTGTGTGTCTCGTTGTTATTGACCAAAGAGGAAATAAAATACTGAGGCTACTCATTCATTTGTAGAAAATACAAGATAAACAGTCCAAAAAGTGTTTTGGTCACTAGTCAAAAGGACAAATGAGAAGGAAGCAATTAGCTGGGTAATCAGACTGGGATCATTTGTTGGTGTTTCCTGCAGGGGTACATTGGAAATGTTGTTAATTTAACATCACACATCCAAAGGTAGTCTTAATTCTTATTTCATCAGCAGGCACAGAATGATAAAGTTGCTGATAATCTAAACTAAGAAGTGAAAGAAAGAGATTAAAATGTCTTAGAAAAACAATCAGGTAGTAATTGTAAAAGAAAAACATAATCCATTGGCTGAATTTGAATAAGAGCTAATAGTTCTGCCCATTTACTCTGAGAGTTAATCCAGTGTTTTCCATTACTAGTCTGAAAACTTACATAACATACAAGAATCCTAAAAGTTTGTCTGCGAGTTTTTTGTTTTTTGGGTTTTTTTTTTTTTTTTTGATTGTTATTTGTACTACTTTGCAGCATCTGAAATGGCAGACTTTTGCCTTAATTTAAGATTTCTGAGCACAGATGTCCTACAAATAACACATTTAAAAAATTATCAGGGTGAAATAATTGATTTCCTTTGGATATCATCCTGTCTTTGCCACATTTAACAAATGAACTGTCACCCGCTGAAGTATTTTCATACATCCACTGGGGGATTTAGCGAGGCAAGATAATAATTACTTTTCTTCCACCTCTAAAATAGAAGATATCTTTTTTTTTTTAACTGAAATATGAAGTCAAGTGTGCAAAATTGATGGGTTCTGTTTAAAAAAACCCAACAGGTTGAATATGGCTCATATTGCTTGGTCAACAATAGTTTTCACAGTGAAATTCCTACATCTTCACAACTGTTCCATCATCCCACCACATCCCACATCTTCTTTCTCTTGAAATAGATGATGCATCAGAAGCTTCCCACAGTGAGACTAATTTCTGCATATCAGTCAATGGCACAGTGTCTAATGTGCACAAATGCACTGGGTATAATGGAATGCTTCTTCCTTGAGAATTTAGTAGGATGTTGAGAGTGAAAGAGTTAACAGCAGGTCAGGTGTTCCACGTGGGATAGCTGTTTTCCTGAAAGTAATCTTGCTGGCCCCTGTGCTGTTATTTGGGAACAGACCCACATTCTCAGGAAGGTCCTGCGTGGTGGCTGACAAACTCTTCATTTTGTGTTTTTTCATTCTCACCATAATGTGGGGTTTTCCAAAGTTCTGGAGTTAGTAGTACCCTGATTTATAACGCCACAGTATGTGCATTCTTGAAGGTGTGGGCAAAGACTGTTCTGGATGCTTTCTATGGAAACAGGTGTTTTGGGGTTTGTCTTAAATAACTATTTAAAGAACAGCAAATCGTAGCGGGAAACACCAAAATATAAGATGTCCAAAAGAAATTTATCAGAGAAATTTTAATAAGAGATCCCTCTTCTGTGCTCATGGATGGTCTGTCTGATCTTGTTCCCTGTATTCAATTAGAGCTAACTACTGTTGTCTCTTCAGTTCATAATTCAGTTCAGCATTGTGTCTATACTTCNNNGCCTATACTTCACTAACAAAAAGTCCTCGTGGAGAATGATGTTTTCAATAAACACAAAAAGTCCTCCTGGAGAACGATGTTTTCAATAAACATAATAGGCTGAATCCCTGGATCATAACTATGTCAAGCAAACCACACTTCCCCACCCTTCCCTCTTTTTGCATGAGTGTTTGCTTTGTAGTCCCATTTTTATTACCCCCATATATTCCTGGCAAAGCCTCTCACTCCTCATTTTGTTCTTCCCAAGTTGCAGCCTGCAGAAGCAAGTCCCGGACAGTGCTCCCGGAACAGCCAGCAGGTAACTTACATATTTTTCAAAGCTAGGTCATGAGAGGTACACATTCATTATTGCCCAGTTTAGAAGCCAGTTTTCTGGTCCCTCTGTTTAATTGAGTTTACCCTTGATCTTGGACTGCTGACTTTTTTTCCGAATATAAGTATGATTTTTTTTTTTTCTTGTTTGGGAAAAAGAGAAAAGAAAGGATCTATCTTAGGAAACATTAGAAATACCCCTCTGTGTTTTGTTCCCTTCTTTTGGACTGCTCATGCTGAACTCCAAGTGAACTGGTGAGAGGGATCTGTTTACGTTCTTCTCCACGTACAATTTTTTTTTGGTTTTGAGGGAAATGACATCCATTTATCCAGAGAGCTCTGTGTGCGCTCTTGTCAGTGAGCACATCCTACAGTCAGGAAAGGAGCCAGACAGGTATTTGTATCATCCCTAGGAACAGCTTCACTGAGAGCTCTCATGTAAACACAGCTCCTGACAGTGTGGCGTAGCACAGACACGAGAGCAGCAGGCTGCTGATTAATGAGCTGTTGCGTGGTGGTGGATGCCTGTGAGCCTGCTGCACGTCTCTGGAAACCTAAGATAACCAGGTCTGCAGTGATCAGCACACCTCTCACATGTCGTTATTTGATCTCTAAACTGTCAGCAGTGTAGGCAGCAAACTAGAGATTACAGGCATCGCTTCAGATGTGCTTGGGCACATATTTCAGGAATGCAGGAAAAAAATGTGGCCAATGCCCTCCAAATAAATACATTTGCTCTTTGTTTGTGGATCTCAGAGCAAGGACAATCTCCCTGTGTACATACTGAGATCACATGGCTCATGGAAAAGCTGGAACCAGTGGCCTCAATGAAAGCCCAAGTTGGCTAGGTCAGAAATATGACATTTGATTACAGGAAGAAATATTACATAAATTGATAGAGCATTGAACAAACTTATGGCTGTCAGCTCAGATGATTCTGGAACAGTATATCAGACAGAGATAATTGTATAATCGTAAGGCTGAAAGCAGTAAACCCTCTCATTGCTTGTGCTGGCTGCCTTGGCCACCTGGGAGATCCCCACAGCAATTTGAGGATGAAGGCATTATATCAGCATCACTCAAGGAGATGAGAGCAGACATCTACTGCTCCTTTAAGCAGCTGTTGTGTTCCATATCCATCAGAGGATGTCTGTGGTGCTTTAGCTTGAAATTTAAATCAGGAAGTGGCCAGCTACTAACTTTGCCTATGGATGTCAGCTGTACAGGTTATCCGGACAAAGGATCCAGGAGGAGATTTGGTAACAGTTAAATATTTTAAGCCCAAGTGTTCACATAAGAACAGTATAACAGAGTGGCACAGAGTTTGTAAATACCACAGTGGGAATGCTTATTAATAGAGCACATTTCTTCAGCTAAGATTAGCGAGAGAAAACTATTAACTGCTATTTTTAATAAACTAATATCTGTGTAAGATTTCCAGGCTGCACTGGTACAAAAGTGGATTGTTAGTACATTTCCCAGGAACTGGACCAAAAAAGGAATTAATAAAGCAGCACATCATTAAGTAGACTCTAGCTTCAACTCATAAAAGACCATTAGAACAGACTAATCTAATTTTCTTCATAATAGAAAACATAGAACTTGCAAGAAATAATTTTAATGGAAAGATACTTTTATAGAATCCACCACTGCTGCTGGTTATTTGTTTGAATGATTGATTTCCTTTGACATCTAAAAATATTGCACTCATTTCTAGTCTAAATCATGTTTCAATTTTCAGCACAGCTTCTTTCAGATTAAGTAATCACTTTTACAATATTTTTTCAATAAGAAGGTATACTTAATTGTAGTAAGCTCATCTTTTAGCATGATCCTTGGGTATTTTGACCCCCAATATAGTGTTATAGGCATTTTTATCTCTTCATTAATTCCACAGCTCTGCTCTGCACCTGCTGCATTTTCCATCCCTGAAACACACTGAAGGGTCTGACAAGGATCTTGCCAATGGCTGTAAAAGAAACTAACCTGTCACAGGAAAAAAGAAGCTGCATTCTCAGAAACTGATAGCTTCTTTAAAGTTAGAAAACAGTCAGAAGAAATGATCTATTTTTTCAATGAAATTAGTTGCTAGAATGATTGGTATTTAACATATTTATATGTGATGGAAAAGAGCTGAATGGAAAGCTTTCTGATGATGGAGAGTATCAAAACTGCGGATGGCATAGACTATTGTTCTACCATCTCACAGTGCCAAGCAAGGAGCAGCTGAAATTCAGTATTGATCAATAAAAAGCCTTGCACACAGGGAAAAGCAAACAAACAAAGAAACAAAAAACCTTCATATGTATCACGGTAGTTCTAAATATGCCATTATTGAAGGAGAATTATAAGCTTACTTGTAGTTTCCTGTAAATGTTAGCTTGGTCTTAGTTGGTGGGCAGGAAAGTGAAGGTGTCAGGAAATATTGAAAAAGAAGAGATGAAGTGTCCCTGTACAGCTCCATGTGATTTGGGGGATCTGACATTTCAATTTATTCTACAAGTNCACAGCTCCTGACAGTGTGGCGTAGCACAGACACGAGAGCAGCAGGCTGCTGATTAATGAGCTGTTGCGTGGTGGTGGATGCCTGTGAGCCTGCTGCACGTCTCTGGAAACCTAAGATAACCAGGTCTGCAGTGATCAGCACACCTCTCACATGTCGTTATTTGATCTCTAAACTGTCAGCAGTGTAGGCAGCAAACTAGAGATTACAGGCATCGCTTCAGATGTGCTTGGGCACATATTTCAGGAATGCAGGAAAAAAATGTGGCCAATGCCCTCCAAATAAATACATTTGCTCTTTGTTTGTGGATCTCAGAGCAAGGACAATCTCCCTGTGTACATACTGAGATCACATGGCTCATGGAAAAGCTGGAACCAGTGGCCTCAATGAAAGCCCAAGTTGGCTAGGTCAGAAATATGACATTTGATTACAGGAAGAAATATTACATAAATTGATAGAGCATTGAACAAACTTATGGCTGTCAGCTCAGATGATTCTGGAACAGTATATCAGACAGAGATAATTGTATAATCGTAAGGCTGAAAGCAGTAAACCCTCTCATTGCTTGTGCTGGCTGCCTTGGCCACCTGGGAGATCCCCACAGCAATTTGAGGATGAAGGCATTATATCAGCATCACTCAAGGAGATGAGAGCAGACATCTACTGCTCCTTTAAGCAGCTGTTGTGTTCCATATCCATCAGAGGATGTCTGTGGTGCTTTAGCTTGAAATTTAAATCAGGAAGTGGCCAGCTACTAACTTTGCCTATGGATGTCAGCTGTACAGGTTATCCGGACAAAGGATCCAGGAGGAGATTTGGTAACAGTTAAATATTTTAAGCCCAAGTGTTCACATAAGAACAGTATAACAGAGTGGCACAGAGTTTGTAAATACCACAGTGGGAATGCTTATTAATAGAGCACATTNTTTTCAATAAGAAGGTATACTTAATTGTAGTAAGCTCATCTTTTAGCATGATCCTTGGGTATTTTGACCCCCAATATAGTGTTATAGGCATTTTTATCTCTTCATTAATTCCACAGCTCTGCTCTGCACCTGCTGCATTTTCCATCCCTGAAACACACTGAAGGGTCTGACAAGGATCTTGCCAATGGCTGTAAAAGAAACTAACCTGTCACAGGAAAAAAGAAGCTGCATTCTCAGAAACTGATAGCTTCTTTAAAGTTAGAAAACAGTCAGAAGAAATGATCTATTTTTTCAATGAAATTAGTTGCTAGAATGATTGGTATTTAACATATTTATATGTGATGGAAAAGAGCTGAATGGAAAGCTTTCTGATGATGGAGAGTATCAAAACTGCGGATGGCATAGACTATTGTTCTACCATCTCACAGTGCCAAGCAAGGAGCAGCTGAAATTCAGTATTGATCAATAAAAAGCCTTGCACACAGGGAAAAGCAAACAAAGAAAGAAACAAAAAACCTTCATATGTATCACGGTAGTTCTAAATATGCCATTATTGAAGGAGAATTATAAGCTTACTTGTAGTTTCCTGTAAATGTTAGCTTGGTCTTAGTTGGTGGGCAGGAAAGTGAAGGTGTCAGGAAATATTGAAAAAGAAGAGATGAAGTGTCCCTGTACAGCTCCATGTGATTTGGGGGATCTGACATTTCAATTTATTCTACAAGTCTGCTCACCTCACTCTAGAAAAGGATGTAATAACCTTCAAGAACACAGAGAATAATAATTGGTGGTACAGAATACCTTCTGTATGCAGAGGAAGCGAAATAATGAAGACTCTATAGCTTAGAAATTAAATGAGTGCAAATGGTTATTATGGAGGTCTACACGATCCTGAATGACACAGGGCAAGTCTTGAGGGAATGATTATCCACGGTTCAAAGGACATAAAATAAGGCACATGAAATGAAATGATCAGGAAGACAGCTGATATTGAATGAAGGCAACTTTTTTGTTATATGCATAATTAAGTTGAGAAACTCACACCCGCTGATTTTTTTAAGATGCCGCAAGTTTTGATAGGTTCAAAATGATTAAATAAGGGATGGAGAGTTGGATAATTGTGATACCATTGAGGCAACTGTCAGTTTGGGAACTGCTGGAAGTTTAGAGGCAGGGAAGGTATTGCTCCATCAAGGCTAAAATACTTCTGAGCCTCTGGGAGTTGCTATTGTTAAATGCCAAATACTGGGCTAAATGAAAGATTCATCTGACTTTTGCAGCTACCTAAAAAATCTTTAGATGTCTGGTGCAAATTCAAAATTCTAGTGTGCAGTCAATCTGCCAAATTAAGTCTTATTTCAGCTTGTATGGAATATTTCTCTCTTTAAATACATTACTGTAACCTTCTTGGTTACAACATGACACCAGAGTCCAAATCTTCAGGAGCTCCAGGGAGAAATTTTCCAGTCCATTATCTAATTATTGGTTGTATTTGAAGTCCAAGTTAGTTTTAACTTTATTTTACCCAACTTCATATTCGGGCTGACTGATCCATGAGTATTTGTGACTGCACCAAATCTTGAAAATATTTCCTTTTAATCTGTCTCTGATCTGGACTTCCATGGCGTTTAAGCAGCCATGATCTGGGCTGTGTATCTGTGGGCAAACCATGCCCACCATGCATTTGCATTTTGAAAATCCAGTAATGCTGCATGTTGTCCCTTATCTAGCTGCTGTTTGAAGTCTAATCATTAATCATTCAGTAGCCTTCTCCAGTAAGGTGAATGCCCACTCTTCCCTTTTGCACTTCTCAAACCCAAACTTTGTTATTTGTTCACAAGGTTTTTTATGTTAAAGTAACTAGAAGGAATACAGACAGCCCACAATGTGGTTTGGGTTTGTTTTTTTAAATATATATTCAGTATTATTTTTGTATTTAAATCATGGTAGGAAAGCAAGGAGTATCTTGTGTACAGCTGTGGTCTTGTCTCTGCTCTGCCTTTGTACTATTGATGGGTTTGGATGGTTTTATTGGACTATGAATGGGAAAGATCCTACATTGGTTTGTATTGTCCCTGTGTATTTAAATTGTGTGTATTTAAATTTTATGTATTTCTGGAGGTTCCACAGGTATCCCTCACTAGTACACTGAACCTCATGGTGAAAACTGTTTCGCTGTCTATTGAATTGTAACTCACACCTTTCAGGTGGAGTGGAAAACAGCACGACATGTTTCTACTGAAGCTTTTTTGTTTCTCTTCTACTCATACTAATATTTGTTACTGTTATGTACTTCAAGATCATATGTTCTGTGGGGTGTTAGATCTGTTTATCTCAGCTTTAAAATTCTACCTGAATGTAGGAAAGATTATCACACTGACGAGAAGAGAGCAAACACTTTTTTTACAGCATTAAGTTCTCTATCAGTTCCCAAAGACATGGATAAAGATGCAGAAGGGCAAATAAAATCAGTGATGTTAAAGGGACTGCCTGCCACTCTTTGGAAGTTTAGTGAAACTTTTTGAATATGCTTTACCAAAATGTTGGGGGGGCAAAAAAAAAAAGAGTGGAGAATGAAGATGTGCTGTTCACCAGCCTGCAGACAGTGCAATTAGTGAATTCTCCCTGAGTGACATGAGTGAAGACCCAACCTAATTTGAGGGCCTGTCCCAAAAATTCTTGAGGCATAAAAGCAATAAACTGCTGCTGACTCATAAAGAGTGTTCTGCTACCAAAGAAAAAAGAAAAAAAAGAAAAAGGCTTTTGCATAGCAACAGCAGTAGTTGTGATAGGCAATGATAAAAGGAGAAAAAAATACATTTTTGGTACTTGTAGTTTCAAAGTATCTCAAAGATTACGTCAGATTGCTTTGCTCTTTCCCATTCTAAAACTTCAGTGTCTCCTAAGGACTCTGCTTAAGCTCAAGTTTCTGTTTGATGAAGTGTCCAAGAGTTCAGAAGCATGATACTGACCGTGAAGGGTTACCAAAAAAAAGTTAAATGTTGCCCTTTGCCCACAATATGCTTCACACTGATACCAGTGAGAATTATTCTTATGTGCAAATATCTGACTGCCTGTTTATCGCTGACAGATCATAATTCATAACCTCAGACCTCCCCAGCTGGAACTGGGGTTACTGTCTGGAGCACTTTATTTAATGACTACATGTCTTCGTAACTGAATTTGGGACTGTGAGCACTTTATTGTGTTGGAACAGATTGATGTTAGTGCTTTTGAAAATTATTTCAGGAATACTGAATAGCAAAGGCAGAGAAGAAAAAAAATCCATTTTGAGAGGACAATCTTTTGATCCTCCTGTTGTGCCCATATGCAATCAGCCGAGGCAGGGGAAGCTGGAGAGGCTGGCTCAGTGTAGGGGTCAGAACTGTTCTGAGCTGGCAGGCGGCACCTGACGGATGCTGTCAGGGATGACAGCGCATCCTGGATTCCCAGCTTCAGCTGGAACAGTCAGTGGGGAGCTGGACCAGGCTGGCAGAGCCTCATCACTGCCAGGGGAAGCAGGATTTTGTCTAATCCCTTCAGTGTGACGGACAGCCATGGTGCCATGGGGGCCCTTCCCTCAGTGGGAGGTGCACAGAGCTAATGTGGGGATGCATTAACTTGTCTGACCTGCAAACACAGAGTGAGGCTGAGGAGGGAAATCCCTGCTCAAGAAAAATGCATAGTCTGCTGTGCTGCATAGAAAATGTTTGAATATTCATTAAGCGTGCCTAGGATTTTATGTTATTAATTGAGATCTTTGGGATTTTTTACCTTATGTTTCTCCTGTAAGTCCCGTGCCTAATTTAGATGGAATATGTGTTATATTATGGAAAGAAAGTCTTTCTTAAACGCATCCTGGCCTTTTATCTGTGGTAGGAAAGTCAGTGACTGGAAACACTTGAGCTTCTGACTGATTCTTAGCTATTTTCAGGTGTCAGAATAGGGGATCATAAAATGTGACCTTATTTTCATGTAGCACAGTGTGTGCATTCTGTAAAGCTGGTAAAACAAAATCCCATCAATCCTTATTGAAATATCTACCTAGAGCTTTGACTTTCACATCACAAATGCTGTTTAAAAGTTAACTTTTCAATTATCCAGTTAAGGCAATGATAAATGCCTAGAAGTAATGACCACAGTACAATAGGAAAAAGGTTGCTTTTTCAGTTCTAAAATAATCACATTTCAAAAACAATTGTTAAAATCAATTACTGAATGTGGTATGCCATGTAACTTTTCTTTCATTTGACTTGCTCTCAGACTATTTTTTGAGCGGAGGAAGAAAGACATTATCCTAGCACAAAGAACTCAAGGGGATTATCAAGAATGTCTGTGCCACCCTTGCCATTCTGAACCCGAGGGACACATCAAGCAGGGAACCCACAGCCTTGTAAGTATATTTTATACACATACTTATGGTATCACAGTCACAAATGTCCATATTCCTTTTGCCTGATCTTAGAACTGGTTAAATAACACCAGCAGTTTAGGGTCTTCTGTCCTGACACCCAAGCAGAGGTTCTCCTCTGCTGTGTCCACCTTAGAATGTCAGCGCCTTGATTCCCTTGTCTGTCTCTGGAAAAGGACAGTGATGCTGCTGAAATTCAAAATGAATGAAGCAAAAAAACCCCAGATGTTAGTAGCCACTGTTTAATACTGCTAGAAGTAATATCTTGTGAGATTCTTCCTGGGTCACAGAGGAGAAGTTCACTTCCATCTGGCTGTCTAGTAAAATCCCAGCTGTGCAGATCTCTGCTTCATTATATCCTGTAAGCACTGCAGGATTGCCTTGCTATCTCTTTTTACACCCCAAGGATCTGGATGAGCAACCCTTCACCAAAGTTCATATCTTGCAAAGCATTGCCTCAAGTAATCCTTGACTCTAAGCATTAGACAGCTCCCCCCAGCAGCAGTACATGCCACACTCAAAAGGACAGAGGCAGGGCACTGGAATGGAAAGCTGGGGACAGTGTGAATGGGGAACTGGTGGCAATGTCTGCCTGTGGAAGCACCAGAGGGAGAAACAGCAGGAAAGAGGCTCTCAGAATGGCTCCTGTTAACCCACCAGGGTCAGTGTTAACTCACACCTTCAGAACCCCAGCACTTCCCCCCACAGTCTCATAAGGCCCCTGGCTTGGAGGCAAAGGACTGTGATGACTCCTGAGGACTCCAGAGGTGGGACAGGATGGAGACACTTCTCACTATCTGCTCCAGAAGCTCTCAGAAACGCAAATCCCAAACCTGAACGTTGTTGCAGCCTACAAAGGGCTGCAGAGATTTGACAGCTGCCATCCCTTGTCCTGCCTGTCCTCTCAACAGAACCTAGGCCTTACATCTGTGCACAGGAGCACTGGGACACTAGCTGGACTGTGTGATCACCCCTGCCCTGACAGCTGGACAGAGTTCTTGGGCATCCCAGCACCCAGTGCTGGTGACTACGAGTCTCTCCGAGCCTGAGCGAGGCCTATTTGGTTTCAGGTTTTAATTTTAAGATCCTGTTCCTCTCCTGTAGGATCTCAAGTGGACATTTGCTCTGTATTGCTGATACGGCATGGCAACAGTCTTTCCTGTGCAGATGTACACACACACAGAGAAAAAAACAGAATGTGCTTAATTGTGTCTGTTTTAAATGGGAAGAATCCATACCAGGACCTCAAGATCTGAGTAGAAGCTCTTCTCTAGGGCCAGTCATTCAAAACTTTCCTCTGAGAACCCTCCCAGCCATTTATCAAATACTTTAAAGTTATGTGGTTCAAACGACTTATGGCAGTGTATGCATGTATACATTTATTAAAATGTGTATTCATTTAATTCTTGCCAGCTTCTGCCTTATTAATGAAATCCCATTCCCTGTATGCTGAAACAATGACCTTTATATTATCAGTTCAAGGATTCACAAAACAGATGGTGGAGACATAAAAAAAGGAAAAAGGGGGAAAAAAAGGCAACAAGTGAAATCCCAGCTTGTCTGGCCACAAGGACCAAAGTATCCTTATCAAAATAATCCTGGAGAGCTGGCTGGGGTAGCAAAACCATATGGACTTAGTTGTGTTTCAACTCAAGACTACTGTGTAATTTATTAGCTTCTCCTCTTCTGCTTCTGGTAAATAGTGTGCAAAAATCTGTCCGATGGTGGTGATGAGGTACTTCACATTAGGGAGTGAGAATCAGGATCCATAGCATTTGTGCTCTTTTCAGGATTCATACTGGTGCTGAATAGAGATTGTGATGCAAAGGGAAGGAAAAGTGGAACTAACGTGGCTGCAACAAAGGTGCTTAATAGATGTTAACAAGAGAAGTTCTGTGGGTTTAAGCAGCAGAAGAGACATGAAAAAAGTTTGTGACAGAAAGCTTATCTGTTTGTCCAAGTCCATTGGTTGCTCCTATTACAAGGAATTGCCCTGTTATTAAACTCTGCAGGAAATTAAAGGGGGGGAAAAAAAACCTTAAAGGAGGAGGCTTCTGAACTGGCCTTAGAAAGGATTCCTACTTGCTTTTGTCCTTAATCCTGAGTCTAAGAAATTGATTTGTGTATTCTCTTTATTCTTTCTTGTTGTGGTGTCTTTTGGAAAGGTTTTTTCAAGGCAATTTATATTCCTGCTTCAAGTTCTATGTAATCCCTTTTAGTTCAGTAAGTTGTATTCTTAACCCAGTTTCCATAGTTACTGTTCCCTTAAGTCATGTTCCCTCCTCCAGGTTAGCCATGCCTCTTCCCCCCGCCCCCTGGGCGGAGAAGCCTTGTCAATCCCCCAGTGGCACTCCCTTCCCTCCAGAAAGTTCTCCTTTCCCCGAAGTGCCATTGGTTTGTGTTCCTTAATCCCGCCTCTGTCCCTTCCCAATTGGTTATCACCCTGTCTGTAACCCAAGAATCCACCCCTCAGTACCTTGCCCACTGGTCCCTGAGTTAGCCCTGCCCCTGTATAAAACCGGTTGTCACCGTGTTATCTGCGTCACTCCTCTGTGGACCCTTTGGAGCCAGTAAAGCCGCGGAAACCCACGAGAGTGATCCCAGCTTCGTTCTTCGCCCCTGCGGACGCTATTTGAGTGCTTGCCTGCCTTTCCAGCAAGGACACTGCTTGTTCCCAGACGCTGCCATAGGCCTCCGGGATGCCTGCAGCGGGACGCGGTGAGCCAGGGCAAGGGCCACCCCAGCGTCACTTTCTTGTTAAAATAATACTGACTTTCATGTTGCTTAAGCAAAAGAACTCCAGAGCAGTAATTTTCTGGGGTTTATTTATCAAGAACTGGGAAATATATAATATATGCTTTATATATAGGTGTATTATACACTCCAAACCTGTCTACAGATTTCTGCTCCTGGGATTTACAACTGAGGTGTAGAGTCTGACACTTTACAAATGATCCCATTCAGATAAATGCAATAAACAACAGAATTAAGTCATGATACAAGAGTAAAGAGGGACAGAAATAAAGTTGATGACAGAGAAGTTAGAATGAATGTTGTAGAAAAATTTCTTATATTTTTCTCACCTTTTGTTCCTCCAAGCTGGCCTTGCCTATTTCTGATTTTTATCCCATGTCAGTTTTCTGCTTTCTGAATCCTGGCTTGAGTATGAAGGAATAGGAGATGGAGATTTAGACTCAAACCTGTTTGCCAGAAAGAACAGTCCTTGTGGGCAGTCACCTTACCAATGGATTGCACAACTTTGGCTTTCTGCTGCTGTAGCTTTCATTTCAGGTGAACTTACTGTGGGTTTTGTGCAGTGTGAGAGCAGAATTTATCTGGCTTATTGTGTTATATTAGTGAGGTGCTGGCAGTGTATTCCTAGCACAAATAAAACATAAATGACATCTTTAATTAGTCTTCCGCCACACCATCCAACATTAAAAATAGTAATTTTCAAATGCATTTGTCACCTTGATATTTTTCTGGGGAGGCAATTGTCAATAATCCTGAAACTATCAGTAACTGTCCGAAGATCATTTCTTATAGCCCTAAAAAAAAAGGCATAAATCAATCATTCTTCAGAATGGTAGAAGGAAAAAAGCTTGATATTTGCCCAAAGGTGAAACTAAGATATAACTTATTTGAGTTAGGACCTACTGGACTCTTGATTGATAGGATCAAAGTCAGAGCAAACCTTCTTTGTCAAGTTCAAGATTTCTCTTTTGAGTGCTGTAAAAGTGTTTCCAGTGAAGAGCACAAATCTCTTCTGCCTTGACAGGCAGTCGTACACTCCCTGTGCTGCCCCTAGTTGGTACTTTGTTTGACTGGCAGTAATTTTATATTATTGGGATATATATCTGTCTTTGGCATTTAGTATGTGCACCTTAATTCATTTTATACTGTAGTAATAATTCTTGTTTTGCTTTAAATGCTGCAAAACCTGAACCATTCAAGCAGAAATTTGCATTTGACCTGTCAGAGGCAGTGACTGACATCTGTCATCCCTGCTCATTGTTTCAAGTTTTCTATCTGAAAAATTCAAAATAATGGGTGTTGTTCAAGGCTGCCAGATGTTGATGCTACCATCAACAGATAAGATGGATCATAGAATAGCAGTTCACATGCACAGCAACTCATAGAAAGGGAATTTTTTAGTTTTATTCTCTTACTGCTGAAGTATAAAAAATACACAAAATATTTTATATGTTTCACAACTGTGAAATTCAAACTGCTATAAAGCCAGTGAGAGTACTTTTAAAAGAACTATTAATTTGGGGGAAAAAAGCCTCAATTCTCTATACCTATCTCCCAACTTCATTTCTATAAGAAACAAGCATCTTCCACTGAGTTCTGGTACTTTCTGCTGCTGGTAGAAAAACAGTCTCCCAAACCCCAACTCAAAAAACTCACAAAACCCCCCCCCAAAAAACCCAAACACACCAACAAACCAACAGACCCAACTGTTAAAGAATTAGAAAGGACCAGAGGAAGGTGCCCAAATAAATTAAATCTGTGCACCTGCTCCCTCATGCATTTTACAGTCTTGGGGTTCAGGTTTCTTCTTCAGTCACATTTGCCTGTATCAGACATGAAAACCAAAATGATGGGCCAGTTTTTGGTGTTCCTCAGAATACTGGTTTCATTTCCTAATACTGTCATGAGCCTGTGTGATCTTGAACAAATCATAGGGGGGGAAAAACCTCAGGTGGTTTAAATAATCTAAGTTCCACTCCCGTTACTGACAGTCAGTGGAAGCTCTTGGTTTTTAAAGAGCTTTGACAATTTATGCCAACTAAGGATTTTCCCTACAGTCTCCAGTTTTAGTGTACTATCAGCAAAATGTCAAAATTGGTGCTTTCCTGCCTCACAGGTTCATTTTGAGAATAAACACATTAAAGCAGTGTAAGGCTCTTAGATACTATGCAGATGGGAGCAATAAAAGCTCCTCAGACAGAAAAACCTGAGCCGTGGCAGTTCTGTGACCTAGATCAAGCTGCTCTGTTCCTGTCCCCTGCCTTGCCTGAGCTCAGCTCCCTCAGCTGTGTAATTAGCTGGTCTCAAATAACCCTCAAAACTTCTAGAAGTTTTTGCAGCTCTCCCCTTTCCCTTAGGTCTGTCTGTGCCACTTTTTTAGTGATCTACAGCTTTTAGGTGATTTCCTGTCAAACACACTTCAAGGCTAGTTTCTACCTGGTTTTCTTTCCCCCTTGCAGCTGCTCTGCTGACACTGCAGCTTTCAAACATTAAAAAAAAAAACTTCTTATGATAGTTTTTCTCTTCCATAAGGAAGAATTAGAGTTTCTCTAGAGAAATCTGATCTCCATTGCAGTGTTTCTTGGGATATGGAGGATTTTAGCTAAGGGAAAAATTATTTCATCTAGCTCTTGGTATAGATACTGGAAAAGAAGTCATGATCATAGAAGTGTTTTCTGAAATAAACACTTATGTGTTCTATAATTTGTTCTAAATCTAGAAATTTAATGATGCATTCCACAGAATTCTTTAGGTCCTCATTTTTCTGTGCTTGTTTTCAGTTCTCAGGGTCAGCAACTAGAAGGGTTAAGGAATTTCCTGTCCCTTGCAATGTACTAATTCTAACTTGCTATCATTTGAAAGAAAGTAGTGCTACAGCTGAGCTACATTTCCTTCCTGTCCGTGACTGTTGCAGGCAGATGAGTAATTTGGTGAATCTGATAAAGTAAATCCATTGCTCAAAGCCATGCCAAGTGGAGCCACTTATTAAATGGCTGCAGAGTGCAAAAACTACTTTATTCTGTTTTTAAGCCTAGCAAAGTACTAGTTTTCTTTGCCAGTACGTTGATAAGAAAGCCAATTAATAAAATTGCTGAAGTGTTTGCTTTTTCTCCTGTATGTCTGAACAATATGAACCACGTTTCTTCGCACAACTGTTTGAATTAGATTGTTTCCTTCATGATTCTTGTCTTGTCATGGAGTACAACAGTGATGAGGAGAGAGAAAGGAAGGGCTGAGAAAAGCAAATGAGAAATCTTTTGAGATGATTTAGGGAGCTTTTTTAGTAAGGTATTCTCTTCATTCCTACCCATCACCATCACATTTTCTCATATTTCACCCTTGGGAATGGCCCTGTCTCTGTCAGATTATTTGTACTATCTTTGGGCTCAGGGATGCCCCTTGCAGTAGCTCTGCTGTCAGAAGGTCTCGAGAGTAGCACTCCCAAACTGCTCTGTTTGTCTCACACTGGGATAAAGATACACCACAAAGTAGTAATCTTTTTTTTTTCTTTCTTTTTTTCTTTTTTTGTATTTTTTATGAAGACTATTACTACCACCTCTCTGGGCAGAAGTCCTGGAGGCTACTATACTATAGAGATCAGGTTGAAGGAAATGTCTCTCTTAGGAAATTGATGCTTGTACTTTTCTTTTAAAAAAGAATTTCAGAAGTCCTGGGACCCCATAAAAAGTATCTCAGAAACTAATTGTGAAAGGAGTAGATTGAAATCCCACTGCAAGATGGAGGCTTGCAGTGGGATCAGAGTAACTGAGACATGAAGGACCTTTCCAGTCCTGTTGAATCTCTCTGGTTCAGGACAGAGAAATGGAAATAGAGAAATACGTTAAAATTTGCCTGCAGTTCTTCACTACATGTAATTTTTCTGGGAAATCTAACCATTTCCAACCTAAAATATGTCTCAGTTAAAGACTGCTCAGTAATATTAGACTTTTATACAAATAATTTTTTTAAAAAAAAAAACTGATCCAAGATCTGGAATTAAGTTGTTTNGTTGAATCTCTCTGGTTCAGGACAGAGAAATGGAAATAGAGAAATACGTTAAAATTTGCCTGCAGTTCTTCACTACATGTAATTTTTCTGGGAAATCTAACCATTTCCAACCTAAAATATGTCTCAGTTAAAGACTGCTCAGTAATATTAGACTGTTATACAAATAATTTTTTTTAAAAAAACTGATCCAAGATCTGGAATTAAGTTGTTTTTCTGCCACTCCATGAAAACAGGAAGCTCATAATATTCAGACTGTAAGAAAAAGAATCCACAGTCCAAATCTAGCTAAATCAGTTGTGATAATTTATAAACAAGAGTAAAACAGAAGAAAGCAATGGGTTGCAAAATAAAGACTATTTAGTGACAACCTATGTTCATAGTAAGATATGGAGTCCTACAAATTTGTTCTGTTTTTTCCCTTTAGAAAGGATTAGTTACCATAGCAATTGATACATAACGAGACATCCCTTGCTACTGCCAAGATCTACAGAGCAGTTTTTAAGAGAAAAAATGTTAATTAATATATAAGAGTAAGAGAGACAAGGTTTTTCTGCACTGTAGGGAAATCATGTTGTTATTTGATTTCCCTTTGCGGGTGTTGTGTAAGAGCTGCATGAGGGGCCTGTACTTCCATTAATCACACAAGAAAGAATGGAAAGGTTGCTTTGACTCTGTTCAGACATCAGTGAGCATAACCTATGACCTGGCCAGCTGAAATTTTGTCTGAACTGCACTGAAGTCAGAGTAGTTGCAATGAGAATCTCGCTTGTACGGCTGGGAAGTGCTGCAGCATCCCAGTAAATTCTGGGCTCAGCCCTGAGGTGCAGTCGGTCCATGGCCACAAACAAGGCACACACATCTTCAAAGCTTTTTAAATACCCACAGTCTGGAAGAAATTGCTGAGACTTGACCACCAAGGAGATAGAATTACAGAATCATATAGATTGGAAAAGATCCTTAAGATCATTGAGTCCAAACAATACAAGGTTATGAGTCTTAATTGTTATGTTACTAGTCCAGTGAAAACACAAGCTGCAGGAAAAGCCCTGGATGGATAATCTATTTAATTCTTTGTCTGGATAAATAACACACAGAAAGAAATGTATTATTCCTCTTAAATGCCTGCAGAGGACAGGAAAAAATCTCTTGCTATGCCTGCTAGGACATTTCTCTGGGTAGTGGAAAACTCATATTTAGATGTTATGTAGGTCTTAGAACTAATTTTCAAGGGCCATTTACCTGTTTTCTATTTAGACTTTTGGTTTAAAATTAAGTACTTAAAAAAAAAACTTACCTGATGTGAATTATGCACAATGATTTGCTGTTTTGAAACTACCTGTGGTTCCCAGGAAACTGAAATCAGGAGAAATGGCAAATCCTTGCTTTGCCCTTCATTTAAAAGAAATTCACAGTTTTTATCCATAACATCCATTATCAGTTCTCTGAGCCTGTCCAACCCCCTAGTAAATCACATTAAAAGAATTCACAGTACATTTACTTACAACTGGAATTAGGCTATCCCAGATACTTTGAAAAAAGATGCTTTTGGAAGATGTTTGTCTGGATCGGGACCAATAGAAAGGCCTTTGGGCTAAATTTTCAATCATTGTATATGGGTTTGTTTTGCTACATTGATGATCCCGCTGTTTGTGTGTCACTTGGACAGATCCTAAACTGATGTAAGTAGCATAAAATCTTTCCTATTCACTATTTCTCCAGCTATGAACTAGGATTTCCATTGTTGCTTAATATTACAGAGAAAATAAAATAGATTGGTTTACTTTTCACTGGGAAAGTCAGGTTTGAATGAAGAACCATTAAAAGGTTAATACCTTTTCTAACAATTCAGGAACATAAAACTCGCTGCTCCTGTCACCTTCACATTCACATCCTGAGTTCCAGCAGATGAATAAACAGACTGGAGATTATCACACAAGGTACACTCATGTGTAAAATGAAATTCCTATTAAAGTTCACTGCTTCAAATGAAATATGCTTTGTAGCTCTTCCTATAGACTTTCCTGCTGAGTTCTGTCACGATATGCTGAAATCCAGTCTTTCTTCTTTCATCCTTCTGTTTAGCGTTAGAACTAAGTGATCTCTTTGATAAGTCTTTGTAAAGGTTTGACAGAAAATGCCAACAATTATTCAATTTCCACTTACAGAAAGTCATCTTTGGCCATCACTGACTTGCTCATTTATTTATTTAAAACCTAATTTTGAGTTACTTTCAACAAAGTTATTTTGAGTGTGTGCACAGTAAATCGAAATCTTCAGCCCCATGTACAGACAAGGATGCCTGAAGATGGCTTGTGTTGTGTTCCCTAGTCCCCTTTGGCTAGCACAGGCATTGTGTTCTCAGATAAACCCACCCACCTCTATGGCCCATATATTCAACTTTTCAAGTGGCCAGGAGATAAAACAACATATTTCTGTGAAATCTAGTCTTCATCCTGGCTTCAGACCCCACAGCCCTGCAGGGCTCAGCCTGGCACAAAACCTCTTAGAGCTGTGCTTTCCCCTTTGTGATGTGCTCAGCAGCACTGTTAAGAAGCAAGGTTATGTTAGTCTTTCTATATCTACCTGCAAGTAACCAGTAACCCTG
The DNA here is from genome assembly GCA_013400655.1 of Mystacornis crossleyi. Classification (NCBI taxonomy): domain Eukaryota; kingdom Metazoa; phylum Chordata; class Aves; order Passeriformes; family Timaliidae; genus Mystacornis; species Mystacornis crossleyi. The sequence goes on along the minus strand of VYZQ01006112.1, from coordinate 14,250 downwards.
ACATCAGTTCATTATAATCCAGGTATTCTTATTCCTCATTTTCTGGTGAAAAAAATGTAAGCTTGTCCTGAATTAATTCTGAAGTTTAAGTTCTATATTAATGTCTATATGGCTGTCATCTGGGAACTTAGATTAATGAGGGCTTGCAATGATGTTGCTCATATGACCTTGAACATTCCTTAAATCCATTTCCATTAAATTCTAGTCTATTGCCCTAGATGTTCACTCCAGATACAGTATGCTTAGTGAAAACAAATCTATACAATTGCATGCTTGGCCAAGTATTCCCTAGAAAAAAATCTCAGGAAAGTGAGATCGAGAATGAAGATGTGCAGAACTGGCTTTGTTTGTTTGTTCAAAACATACGGAAACAAATGTCTACTTTCTTTGCTTAGGGGGTTAATTTTTCTTGTGCTACCACCAGCACTTCCACTTAGCTTGTATTTTTTTCTGTTTATGCACTGAGCCTCTGCTTTCCTGAGTCACTTCAAATTGTTTAAACAGGCTGGAAATGTGCTGTCCTGGGTGCTCTGTTTTAAGAGCTAAAATTAATTTCCTTGGAAGTATTCCTGGAAATCATAATCTATACATCTATGTTTCATGTGAGACCGGGCAGTTATGTTGTCTTTAAATCATCTCTGGACCTAATTTCATGTATTTTAATGTAATGGTCTAGAAGGTGTGCCTGCCAGCTCCAAGTCTCTCCCAGGTATATTTTCAGTTTACAAATCATATCCTTCTCTAGCTAACTATAATTATGCCTATTTTAGGTCTGCGTCTCTATTACCATCAGCCCCCACCAAGTTCCTGTGTCAGGTTGCTTATCTCAGTTTCAGCTAATGCCAGCTCTGAAGGATGATTTTACTCACACGTTCCTATTATACCCTAAGTTCTGCTAAGAGGTGGCTGAAGCATAGAAAACCCATGGGGAGGAGCAGTGGAAGGTATTTTCTCTTTCCTTGGGGATCTGCTGAGCACAGTCAGGGAAAGACCATTCTGGAGTCCACAAGGGATTTGAACGATTTGCAATAGCAAGTTAGGACTCTGCAGCAAGGGGATGATGGAATGAGTCTTCCAGCAGTGGGAAAGGACTAGGCAGAATTTGCTTTAATTCAGTGGAAATGAGAAAAATACTGGACAGGCAAAGTTGTTTATGGATCCTTGTTTCTTATTTCTTTGTCTTTCCCAGCATTTCCAGATTTAAAATGTTAACTATGTTGCCCTATACTTCAGTATATAGGAAAGCCCTTTTTATTCAAAAGCAGCTCCTGCCAGATGAAAAATATTTTAATTTCTCTGAGAGGAGATAAAGAGCATTCACCAAAAGAACAATGTCTGTGTAAACCCTCTCCTACTCTCAGGGCAATTTGTGGTCCTGTAGCACTGGCCTTTTATAAAGCAACATGGTACTTTTTATCTCCTTGTACAAATGACAGAGTCATGTCTGCTAGTCAACTACTGAGCTCAATTTTTGTCCTACCATCAAAATACAGAAAACTTCTAGGCTCCAACTTTGTGTTAAAAAAAAA
>VYZQ01006104.1:22698-41246 GCA_013400655.1 Mystacornis crossleyi | reverse complement strand
ATTTAAAATAAGATATAGCACACTATTCATAGATAATGTTTTCAAAAGTCACCAGGTTTAGGAACTACTTTAGGAATATATTCCTAAATGTACACATGAACTCTTTTGATTTCAAATAGTTTTTTGTCTTTGAAATTTCTGTGGACTCTGATGAAAATCTATCAAATGGTATAATCTCCCTGTGCCAAATGTTGTCCAACCCAACCAAAATACACACAAGAAAAAAGACAAAGAGGAGAGAGCAAATGAGGTGAGGGAATCATATGGTCATAAATCTGTTTCCCTTTTATGCTCATGCCATTTTTGCTCTGATTTTTAAAAACAGTGTGCCTATTTTTAGATCCCACAATGAGATGAAAAATAGAGATGCTATTATCATTGCATTAATTATTTTTCACCTATTGAAGAATTGAACTTCAAAAGGAACCTAAGTCTTATAAAACAGTGAATGGTCCACCTTTCTGAACCTCATGCCCACAGGATTCTTTTGGCCAAGAAATCCAGGCACTCATATCTCTCTTGGTTAAAGTCCAAGGAGGCTGGTGGTGGTTTAAAATCATAGAATCGCAGAATGGGTTGGGTTGGAAGGGACTTTTGAAGGTCACTTAGCCCAGCTGCCCTGCCATGAGCAGGAACAGCTATGTTAGAAGTAGAGAGAGCCAGATTTCCCAAGAAAACTCTACTATTCTCACAGATTCAGTTGACATTTGTATGTGTGGTGTTCGCGTGGTTACTCACACACATCTACACGCACAAACTCAAAACTGACTGAGTGAAACCTTCCCTCAGAGAATAAGTTGTGCTGCACCACAGAAACGTACAGAAAATGCAGTCTGAAAACAAGAGCAAAGGTTTTTGAAGCACTTAAGTTGTACTTGGAACTGTGATAACAGAATTCTCTGCAATTATACGTGTAATATGCAAATACACACACATAGATATGTGTTTTTATATATATATATTTATGGATAAATACGTCTGTATCAGGGACCTGCGGCAATTTTGTCCTGTCAGAAGCATTTGTTGCTTCTAACTGAAGTTGGCTCTGAATGCTTAGGATGTATTCTGGCCTGTTGACTGGTCTCATCCATCATTAGGAGTAACTATGGCCCAAAGGTAAAAATAGCTCTGGAGTCTGCAGCATAGTGCCCAGAGCTTAATGATATTGCCCTGCAAGGCAGATGGTATTTGTTTTACTGTCCCTCTGGTGGTTTTCAATTAATGACTTATTACTTCCCTCCTGAACCCCCCACCAAAAAAAAAAAAAAAAGTTTCAATTAGGTTCAGTTTGTTAAATAATAGACTGTCAATACTACATGGATAAGGAGATAAATGAGTGCTGTTCTTCAGGAGGCACCTCATGTTTGGGAAGGCAACCCAGCATTCCTTTGCACAGAAGTGGCTGCTTGGAGGAATGAGTGGGAAGACGTGATATGATGTGGATGGACGTGGATGATATCCCTGCAAACATGGAAAATTGCCATGTGCCATCAACCTGGAGGGAGAGCCAGTGCAGGGAATGCTGGTCATGGGACACATTTTCAAGGAAGCAGGTTCCTTTATAACCAGAAAGATAAATCCACAGGCACAGCCTTTGGCAGATCCACCTGGTGTGTGCACACTGAGCGTGTTTTGCATTGTGCCTATAAATAGTTTATCCAGAAGCCCTCGGACTTTGCCACCCTCCTCCTCCAGCACTCCCATCCACATGCCTGGCTGAGCTCAGTGCTGACAGATGTTAAGCACTGTCATCTGAGCAGACCAATAAAACCCAGCAGTCATGGACTCTCACCCCTCTAATTTTGTAGGGAATATCAATATCGTAATACTTCAGCATTCCTGGAAAGGGTCGTGTTTTCTCAGAATGAGCTCCCAAAAGTCCTGCAACACAAGACGGTGTCATTAGCACAAATTTCTGACATTCTCATTGAGAAGGGAAGTCCTAGAGAAACAATTCATGGAATTTCTGCTTGCCTGGATCCAGAGTAAATCCCTAAATGTATTATAGCATCATCCCAAGCCAACCCCCAACTGAGATGTTAACAGAGGCTCTTAGGAATCATGGCCATTATTTAATAAATAATCTTATGATCCTTTGCGAGTTGTGAATGCAGTCAGAATGGTGATGTGGGATAAGATTAATCTCCTCTACCTTTAAATACCTGAAATTCAGATGTCTTGTCTGAACCAGTCATCTTAACTTCTTGCATAGTTGACTTAGAGATGGAGGCACTCCAAAGAGATTCTTCTCATGCAAAAGTGGGATGACTCAGACCATACATTCATACATTGACTTATCTCTTTTTACTAACCAGAGACAGATAAGCATAAATGAGGCACTCGTAGACAGACAAAATGTGAAGAATTAACTTTCCATTCATATTTGTGGGCTAATTTTATTTTTTTTTAAATGATACCAACATTAATCCTGAAAAATTCCATCCAGCTACATTTTTCACAGACAGAATGATTAAAGCCTGATTTCAGAATCAAAATAATGTCACTTTGTGTAAAATAAGGGCTATAAAAGGTTTGTTAAACAGTAAAATAATTTTCCAACTTAAAGGATTAATGTTTGGAAGTTGAACGGAGATTTTGTTTTGTTTTGTTTTGCTTTTTTTAATTTAGGAGGTGATTTTACAAATCTTTTTCTTTCTGTTTTCTGATTCTTCTCTCAGATGGCAACTTGGCCTGTCAGTTTTGTGTCACTGCTTGTTTATGCCATAAATGTCATTTGGAATGACAACACTAGGAAAAGGTCAGGGCTATTACTAAACAAGCTTACCCCCTGGAGCCTAGTACAGTCAAGACACTGTGATTCAACTGCTGGGAGTGGCTGGAGAGATGGCAGCGGAGAGAAATATTTAGGTATTTTTCAGTGCTGGTCCATGGAAATCATACCTTGGGGCTCAAAATGGGACAAAGCCAAGAGCGGCCTTATGTGTTTGATTCAGGTAATGTATTCGGAGGAATTAACAGCAAGCGCCAGGATTTGAGGAGCCAGCAGAGCTGTCTGTTTCTTTTTATTAGTGCATGGATGCTAAATACTGCTCAGAGAATGAAGTTTGATCAATAAATCATCCCCTAGTTGCTGTTCTGCATTGGCTTCTTTGCCTGGACTGTTAGAAGAGGACCATGTGTTTGCCTTTTTTCTTTTGCCCCAGAGTAAAAATTCTTCAGTAAGTAGAAACATGAAGGAAAGAGGAAATCAGCTCTAGCTTAATGTTATTTGCTGTCATCTGTGGCTTAGGTAGATAACCTGGCATATAGGTGACTCCTGATGAGGGAGGGAGCTAACTCTCTAAATAACAACAGCAGCTACTAATCCCAAAAATTATAATTACTAAGCCCAAAATTATAATAATTGCATCAGTTGATTGAGAACCACCTAAGCAGGAGAGTGTGGGGACAAGGGCGGAATCCTTCCTGAGGTATCTTTAATCAGAAATATTTGATTCACCTATCGCAAGGCCATTTTTTGATAGGCCATCATAACGTCATGGAATGGTTTGGGTGGGAAAGGATCTTAAAGATCATTCTCTTTCAACCTCCTGCCATGGAAACCTTCCACTAGACCAGGTTACTCCAAGACCCATCCAATTTGGCCTTGAATATTTCCGGGAATGAGACGTGGTATCAGATATTTACAATTTTTTTTTTTTTTTTTTTAACTGAGATGATGTTAAGACTGCAAGAATTCCATATTGGACACCAAGAGAGTCCCTAAGAATACAATTAAGCTTAGTTCAATGAAATCATTCACTTATCAAGCTGAAGAACCAGCATGCCTGCCTTCCTCTTTGAAGCTACAGGAAAACATAGAAGTTCTTCTCCTAAAGAATGATCCCTGGAAAAGCCATGGAAATAAAGACATTGAATACCTGCTGAAATTTGTCTTGAAGCACTCAACGGCTTTCTTTGAAGTAGTGAAAGTAGAAAAACTGAAAAATAAGTACGCAAACAATCTTCTCATCAAGGAATGATGAAAATGTGAAGTTGTAAATACTTGACAAGTAACTTCTGGTTGTTTGGCCACTGGAATTCTCTTTGCTATCAGAATTCTGGACGGTAGAGGAAAGTTGTCAATGAAAACATGAAGATGAGTTTGTATGCCCAAAGGTTTGTTCTAAAACTAAACCTCTGGAATTGTTAGAAGACCTTGTCTTTCTCTTGAGGCATTGGTTGGCAAAATAAATCACATTTTATATAAAAAATATCCTTTTGTTGATTAATAAAAGCCAGGTGTAACAAAAAATGTCCCTTTCAAACTTTCAGAATTTTTTTCTTTTTCCCTGCCTTTAATTTTTTCTACTTTAGACAAGAAAAAAAATCTCCTAGTGTTTGACATTGAACTGTTTTCATTTCTTTATCAGATAAAGTCTTGAAAATATTCAAATTGTGCTATTGCAGCTAAACAAGTGTTTGTTTATTTAATTTCTATTTTACAAGCACTTATCTAGAAATCCTGGCACCTAGTGTTCCCTGGAAAGTGTCAGAAATAAAGGTTGATCCATCTCTATGAAGCAAAACCCAAACTCACTGTTAACAATACAAGATCCATAAATATTGATAGTCTTCCTTTATGAGAAATGGGAGGAGAAAGAAGGAGGAATAAAAAACCACCATGAGGGACTTTGCAATAATTATTATTTATTATTCCATGGTGAAAAACAGAAACATGGACAAGGGAGGTTTGATTGGCACAAACTTCCCAGTTCCTTTTGAGCAGGACTTTCCATTTCTTCCCTTGGCAAGGATTCCCTCTTTTCCAATAAAGACATGCACATTCTTGAGGAGGGTGAGTCTTTCTGGACATTTATCTGTAGCTATTCACCCAAATTTGATGANTCGGCAAGGATTCCTTCTTTTCCAATAAAGACATGCACATTCTTGAGGAGGGTGAGTCTGGACATTTATCTCTAGCTAGTCACTCAAATTTGATGGGCCTACTGCCCTTAATGAGAAAGAAATCACAAGTCGTAGCTGGGGATCAGAGCCAGCCCTTGCAGTCCCCTCCCGTGGTGCAGCAGCTCAGCTCTGCCGTGTGCCACACCATGCCAGAACTGCTTTCCCTGTGCTTCAACCCCCCGGGTTTGCTCCCCAGCAGTCTGACTGGATTAACAATGCAGTCAAACGCCGCTGTTGGTCTGATCAGAACAGATCTGAGCCCAACACGACGAAAACATAAGGAATCAGGATCACGGTATTTTCCCTCAGTGCTCTTGTCATAAACAATTGGTGCAACAGAAAGAACATCAAGGGGCTGTTCTCTTACCCATATTCGGATCCCCCCTTCGGTTTGCCTGGGCTGCTTTGGGGAGCTGATGACTGCCTAAACACTTCAAATGCAAAGCCAGGGTGGATTTGCGAGTGAAGGCAGCTTGGCAGAAGGTCTGAGAAGCAGCACAAATCTTCACGGAGCACTGTCGAGAAGAATAGAAGGGAATTCTTTCGCATTACGAGCAAAAACATCTGTCCTTTCTATGTGGCAAGAGGCAAAACCACAGCAAACGTGTCTGTTTTGATAAAAAGCATGGAACAATAGTTCCACGTTACTGCAGGAGGTTGAGGGCTGTGGGAATCAAAAACTGAGCTGTCCCATCTCAGCCAGCGTTGAGGGACTCAATACATTCACTTGCCTTCCCCTCCCTACTGGTGTGCCCATAATTTCCATCTCTATGAAGCCAGGCATCAATAACAATGAAATTCATAGGGGTATATTTTGGAATGCTAAGTGATGAATTTTGCATCCAGGCAAGCAGCTTTCCATTAGAGTGAGTGGGAAGTGGAAAAGTAGGACATTAACTCGACTGTAGGTGTTGTCCTAAGGTGCTTGAGAGTTAATATGTTTACAAGAGGCTTGTACTCCACGTGATCTCACAAAACAGAAATAGTAGGCTGAAAAGAGGCGATTGGACCAGCTCACAACCCCTCCAGTGCCTCAGTTCTTCCATGTAAAAGAAATCTTCGTGTTCTACTCCAGAAAAGCCTCCCATGATTCTTCAGGATATGCCTGTATCAGCCTCTGTATGCAGAAGCAACCTGTGAAACCAACCCTAGGGCAAATTAGCAACACAGACCCAGGCATTGCAGTTGCTCTGTGTAAAAACCGCTGCCTTTCTTTCCTGCAAAACTGCAGAATAGAACAGCTGAGTACCTTAGGTGTGGTGGTTGGCCAACAATAAACAATAACTGTAATCTGTGAAAACGAAATATGGTGTAGAGGGGCTGCAGAGGAAGATGAATGAAAAGCTGTGTGGTGTGTGGAGTGTTCGGAGGGAATTTTTTTTTGTTGTTGTTGTTTCAAAAGGAGTTTTTTTACCCCAGGCCAGAAGCCTTTGTGTAAGGGAGACTGTCTCATTTCTCTGCTCAAAGGCTGTCAGAGATGACTGAGATTTGAAAATGCTTTCTGATGTTGACGAGGTCAAGGGAGACAGAGCTGCCTACCATCAGTCGCTGCGTCAGTGGTGGGATGGGAGGACACGTGAGAGGGAGGATGGAAAAAAAACAGTGAAATTGTTATCTCTGGAGAACTAGATAAAACAAAATAAATAGTATAAAATAAAATACAGGAGAAAGAAGAGGCACAGGTCAAACAGTCACACCAAAGTTTATGGCATTAGTATTCAGCTGGAATAAGGGAAAATATCTTGGTTCCCAACTGGGGATGTTCTGAAGTGAGGGAAACTGACTGGAGGCAAAAGATATATTAATATTACTCCACTTAATCAATACATAAAATCCTCCAATGTGTTTTTTGTACAAGCCTGCTCTGCAAAGTTAACACCTGCAGTGTTTTCTGATTCCATCTAATTGTGCTTGCAATAGTTCAAATCAGGACTGCCCAAAGCAGCCTGGAATTGAATCAAGCCATGGAAGTGCCTGCCACAGATTGCACCCATCTTGCCCAAAAGAAAGTGGGCCCATGTCACTGTCACCCTTAAACATGGACTCTCTCCGTCCTACTTCACAAAGCAGCAGCAGGCGCCTCCTTGGATCAACCTGTGACATTCCATTTAACTGCAGATCTCCAAAGTTCACAGAAGAGCCTTTCACATGGGATGTGGCTCTCCATGGGCTGTGCTTCCCCACAGGGATGCGCAGCTGGGCTGAAGCCACATAACTTTATTTCTCAAATCTTTTCAGAGGAGAAAACACCTCTATGGGGAAATGCACATGGCCACCTTTTAGAGTGCTGGCATTGGTTTCCAGCATACTAGTACACAGTGCTAACTGGTTTTATTATTTGATTTCACAAAACCATTAAATAAAGACAAAAACAGATGTCACTATTTATACTAGAAATTTATACTGGACATTTCTTCACTATGTTCCCCTTATAAGCAGGCAAAGATGTAATTGCTGATCCATGTGTGCTGGACAGGATGCAGCTTTTGCTGCAAAATCTCCAATGTGTCAACCATTTATGGCTGTGGTGCTACAAGCCTCCTCCTGTTTCGTAACTCCTCAGTTTGTTGTGGTGCCCAGTGGCCCAAAGAGATGCTTCCCACTATTTGATATGCTTCTAGAGTCAGAAGGAGACTGGAATAATGCAGTGGGAAAAGTGAATGCCAACATGGAATGCTAAATGAATCAAAAGATTCTACCAGGTGATAAATGTCTTGCTTTATGACCCTTCCTTGCTGATGACATGAGCTTTAAGAAGTGGCCTTCATTGGTGTGCCAGGTTGTCGCAGTGACCGCCACTGACCGCAGCCCTGGCCAGCACCTGCGGTGTGCGGCAGGGGTGGGGAGCAGCCAGAGGCTCGAGGCTTTAAAGCTGCTCCTTTGGAGCTGCAGCTCTTAGCCTGGGGAGCCACAGCCCCAAGGTCTACGGTGCTCAGCAGGCCTGAGGGAAGAGATAAAGAGTAGCGAGGAAGCTTGCCTCTGGGTACAGTTCCCAGATTTATTATCCATAGGGACTCCACAGAGAACAAACACACACTTACGGGTTACAATAATTTATATAGGGGGAGGAACAAGGGGCACAGCCCAAACATGGGCCAATAGGGAATCCTGGAGGGAGGGATACCGAGGGGGGTGGACGGGTACGGTTACCAATGGTTACAAGGGGTGGAGGGAGAAGGGTCACATGCCCCAATGGGGCATCCTAGTTTAGGGCAATTCCAGAAGGGGAGGTACCAAAGGGGGGCAGGGTCTCAGGGCTTGACAAGGGCCATATAAGGAGAAACCAGGGGGATTAGGTGATGGACAGGGAACTTGCCAGAACAAAGGGAGGGGTTTGGGTGACTGATAGGGAATCTTCTAGAACAAGGGGAGGGGAACAGCTGTATATGGGATACAAGGGGAGCGGCGAGCTTGGGGCATACCAACCAGGAAACCAAAGGAGGGGGGTAACGGGGACAAACCAACTGAATACAGAGAACTATTAATAAAATAAAAATGCCACATTACCACAACAGGTAACTATTTTGTCTTATATATAGGGAGAAAGACATGGGAGAAGGCGTGTGGAATGGATCCATATGTACCTGTTAGCACTGCCCAGTCAGCCGCCACTGAGCACCAAGGAGGACCACAGGACATCCGACGGCAACATATGGCTGCTCCACATCCCAGCAGCCACGTGTGGCAGGAGGGAGGACATGGCAGAGAGCAGGGGCTTGGCTCCACATGTCTGCACTCAGAGCTCCACAGGGCAAATCCCACCCCACCAGAGCCAGTTCAAGACATTTCCACTCCCAGATCCCATTGATAGAGACTCATTGCAGTCTCTTCTTTCCCTCATGATTAGCACCCCTTTCATCCTGTCACATCAGCTGTTGGAAGAATTGATATCTAACTGTGGATCAGTGAAATAATCTGATTTTAAATAATGTCTTTTTCCAAAGACCTTTAGAATTTCATGGATCTGGCCTGATGGTTAGCCAAATACACTCTGAAACCAGTACAGCTGAGTGGGACCCAGCCTTCACAGATCCCAGCAGATTTGCTTTAGATAAGGAAGGAGGCTCCTTCTTGTACTCTGCCTGTGCAGGTGATGTGGAACCACAATTATTTCTGTATTAATAAATGTGGGGAACAGCTAGTTCTATATTAATATATTAAACAGTGCCAGGTCTCTTTCACACTAGAGTCAGGGGGTGTAGGAGGGTCTATGTCCACAGTTTTAAACTGTGGGCCTCCAAAACTGAGTGGCCACATCCAAAATACCTACTGGGAATGGTCTCTGGATCGTGCTAAGTCCCAGACTGTGTTGGGATAACATCCAGGGCAATACCAGAAGCATTACACCAGGACTATTACACTATTTAGTCCCTATGCCTGTGGCCCATAACTATTTAATTAACTATTATAGATATAGCCAGAATTTAAAGTTTAATCCTTTCAAAGCTCATATTTATGGTCTGACTAAGGCTACAGCTTATTCCAAAATTTTTTGTGCATTTTTTTCCTTTTCACAGCAATCCAGTCTCAGATCCTGAACCTGATTGCTCATTCCCATCTTTCTCCTATTGCCATCTACTGTCCTGCCTACCATCAGTTCTACCATTAAAACTATTTTTATGTTGTATTGTAAACCATACCAGTGAAATGACAGCAAGGGACATAAAGACAGCAGGACATGGCATTAGTCATGTGCATTGTTTGCATTAATTTGCATTAATTGTTGGCATTCATTTCTTTATTTCAAAGTGAAGACATCTCACATTAAATCTCAAGGTGTCTTCCTGATCATTATTTTATCTTAACAGTAGGAATGCTAAATAATCCAGTGTATGACCTAAACTGAGGCAAATGAGGAAAGGGATATTTCATCTCTCTTGTCACCAAGGAAACCAGGAGCAGTGACAGTTTCCACCAGCTGAGCACTCACCTCTACACCTTTAGTTCACCTGAGGTAGCAACCTGGCACTTTCGTTAGGGATGGGTAAAGCAGAAGGTATAAAAATAGCACGAGATACAAAAATATCTTTAAAACCCCTGGAATACCAAGGAGGGAGAAAAGAAATAATTTATTCATTCCCATCTACTCACACAGTTGCAAGAGGGTGGGTGATTGTAAATTAGGATGACTGTGCCAGGAGAAAGTGAAATTCATTAATTCCAGGACACCCAGACCTGCAGAGGTTGTTGGGTGTTACCCAGTAAGGCACCACCTGGGGTAGAGCTCCTGGGAAGTTCTGAGAGAGAAGCTAAAGGCACCTTTGGAGATTTCCACTAAAAATCCTATTTACTGTGTAAAAAAAGTAAACAAAGAAGAATAACTTTTAAAATAGGGAACTAATGTGAGGTTTCTAAGTCTATAATCAGCTTAAAGTGTAAATTAAAATAAGACTCAGTTCACACTTCCTTTTCTTTAATTAAACTTACAAATAAATAGAGTTAAATATAAATGTTTCTTTGCATCTAAATTTTCCATTTTTTTCTAACTCCTTTAATTGCTTCTTCAGTGGTTAAGAGATAAAGATTTACTTCTTACCTTAAAACCTCATCAAAATGAGCTTAAAATATAACCCTCCTCCCTTCCTTGGGAGGAAATTTTTCTTAGGTGTTTTCTGCATCTACAAGCTCTGGGACTTATCTGTGCTTATGAGGAAAGCAATTTTCTCCCTCTAACCAGATTTTACTCTGGAGTAAAATATATTTTATTTGGGATAGTTTTAGTTTATATAGCTACAATAAGCTTCCATCTGAGTCTTTGATTTTATTTCTATTTTTTTTTTAGGTGATCTAGAAGTACTTACTCCAGTCATTTTAAAATCCAGCAAATACATACATAAAAGCTTTTCATATAGCATTCTGTTAAAAAAAAAATTTAAAAAGGAAGCATCAGAGAAAGCAAATCTCCAACAACAACAACTTGGAGTAGATTTACAGTTCTTCAGCCTTTGCTCTAGCCCTGGAGCCTGATGGGACGCTGGTGTCCTTGGAGGAATGGTCGAAGGAATTGCTGGGGGCCAATTGCTGATTTTATCATTCAAACACAAAATTTGTTACACCACTTTATCGGTCACAGGGAAAGCAATTATAGTGTGGTTCAATTTTCCACTCAATGACTGTACTGGGGATCAAAGTCAGCTTTTTATGATGGAGAAAGAAACGTTTTGCTATTTTGTTTGTTATTTAAAAATAATAATAATAATAGTTTACATTTCCAGTACAGGGTTCTGTTTGCCTGTGTGCCTTTTTTCTTTCTGGAGATGGAGCTGATTATTTTCATTTTTCTCTTGTTAAATAATCAGGCTATTTTTTTGGTGGTTTGTTGTTTTGTTTGTTTTTTTTTTTCTTTTTCTCCTCATTGACTAAAGTCACTTCGATGTAGAAATGCAATTGTCACGCTTAAAAGCAGTACAGCATTAGAACCCTAATCACAAACACTGGAGGTGAAATAGTCTGTATGACACATTTTGTAGTATGAACTGTTTTCTTTTGGTACCCTTTCAAACAATAAATATTCAGTGTGCACCTCTTTTTTCTGTCTTTAGCCACCTAGAATCTAATTGTGATAAAAAATAATTCAGTGTCATGTTAATAAACAATCTGTTTTGAAAAACAAACACATATTTAGTGACAAAAACATACAAAAACAAATTGGGTGGACTCCCACCATAACAGATAAATCATCCTCGGAACTCTCTTTTAATATTAATTATTATTTTGATTGTTCTAAAGAGATATAAAAAAAGAAATCAGAAAGGCAACAGCAGAGGAAGGCAAGTGTATTTCCTCAACTGAAACTGTGTTAATCACACTTACACAGAGCTTTTATCTTTACAAATTTTAACTAATATATCCTTCAGACTCTCCTGTGCAGTAAGAATTCGAGCAGTAAGGGCACAGTGTTGCCACATCAAAGAAAATCACATCAATTATTTAGTCAAATATTTTAATCACTCATTCTCAGAAAGCAAAACAGAGTTTCCTGGATATTTGAAGATTTTATTTCTTCGTTTGATTTTTTTTTTCTTTGAAATGTTTTACCACACTCTCACTCCTTAGAGTGGTCACATAAAACAGCATCTTAGACCAATTCTCAGTTTCTTCAGCTCACTTTTTTTGTTATTACTGTAAAATTGCCTCTTTCTTTCTATCAAAATCAGATTTTCCCTTGCTAGAAGTAGTCTCTGTCCAGGAGCATGTGTGACTTCTTCTCACAAATGTTGACTTTGTGACTTATTGCTATGAGTGAAACTTCTCATATTATTCAAGTTAAATAAATGCTTAAGTACTTAATTATATTCAGCTTCAACGTGGAGAGCAATACCTAGGAAAAAAATATATTTTTAGAATGATTTAAAAAACAATAGGAAAAAAAAGGATTTTTTTGTTGGTTGATTGGTTTGGGCATTTTTGTGGCTTTTTTTCTTTTGGGGCTTTTTTTTTTTTTTTTTGCATCTTGTGATGCTTCCATCAGTGTTGTGGTTCATAGGTGAGGAGACATTTGGTGAATACATGTTTTCTATCTCTCAGCTCACCAATAAACTGGTTGCTAGTTGGAATTAATTAATTAATGAATAAGGAAGGGGAATATTCTGAAGAAGATGAGGAGCCAGGAACCAGAAGCCAGATAACCAAGTACCTGTGAGATAACACACCCTACGATGGGTGATCCTGCTGATGGGATATGACACTTTCAGCACCACAGTGGAAGGTCGGATTGCCCCTGAGGAACCTGGGATAGTGAAAGGTGTCCCTGCCCATGGCAGGGGGTTGGAACTAAAGGATCTTTAAGGTCCTTTCCAACCCAACCCACTCTGTGATTCCACGATTTTACAAGGTCTCCTGTTTCACCACTCAGCCTCAGATGTGAACAGCACTGATCCTGCAACAGGTGCTGGATACAACATGGATACTGAGTGGTTCCTCTCCTGTTGGGTCAAGAGCACTTCAATGGCTTGTAAACATACAGGGTTAACCAAGCTGTATTTTTCCATGAAGGTGTTGGAAAAAGTTTGTAGTCAATCTTCTACCAGGTTCTATCTGAGCTTCTTTGTTATGACTTTTGAAACTTCTAATAGTTACAGTTCAGGCAAGAGATGGTGAACTGAGCTGGGGGAAAAAATTTAAAATAATAACTTCCCCACCTCCAAAACTGTTGGGAATTGCTGAAAACTTCTGCTTGCCTTTTGGAATAATTTTTCATATTTTTCTTCAGACTGTTGTATATATTTATTCATCCCATCCTTCCAGTTTTAATCAACATAAATGATGAAAACACAGACATTTTCAAGGCATGTCGTGTCTGTGAATAGACATAGAATCATTAAGGTTGGAAAAGCCCTCAAAGATCATTGGGTCCAACCATTAACCCAGCACTGCCAGGCCCACACTGAACTGTGTTCCCAAGTGCCAGATCCACATGTTTTTTGAATACTTCCAGAGAATTTTAAAAAGCAGAAAAGAAGGAGAAAGAAGAGAAATAAAAAGAAAAATTAAAGGAAAAAAAAAAAAACAAAAAAAAAGAAAGGAAAAGAAAAACAAAAAATGAAATGGAAAAAGAAAAAAGAAAAGGAAAAGAAAGAAGAAGAAGAAGAGGAAGAAGAAGAAGAGGAAGAGCAAGAACAGATAAAGGAAAGAAAGGAAAAGAAAAAGAAAAAAAGAAAAGAAAAAGAGGAAAAGAAAAAGAGAAAAAGAAAATTAAATTTCAGGGGGTTAAGTTTGACCTGCAAGCAATACAGCTCAGTTTCAAAAACCTCCTTCTTCAAAATATTAGCTGTGAATTAATGCTTGACATTTCCAGCTCCTATAATAGCACAGAAAAACTCATTCACAGGCACTGTTTGAGAAACACAATTTTATTTAATATATTTGCCTGCTTACAGTAAAAGAAAAATAAAAAAAATCATTACTTTGTCCTCCCCAGCTATAAAAGCAACCAGGCAGCTCTGCTCTGACAAATTCAAATTAGCAGATGGTTTATCCCACTTGGGAGGCTGCAGCCCTGGCCTGTGGTCAGAGATAAATTTTTCACTAAACCTATACCTAAAGTGATGAAGGGAAGCCTCCCAGTTTACTCATTCACAGGTGAGCTGATAGCAGAGCAGAGTTGCTTTTTTGTTCATACACAAAGATGTGATGCAGGGAAGGTGGGATGGGGTAGGGAAGGGAAGAGGTCAGGGATGAGGACTTCTCCAGCTGGGGAGAGTGGAACCAGGCTCACCCACCTGGCTGCGTGTAAATGCTACCAAGTCTGTTAGTCCATGTCTCATAAATAATATGTTTTGGAAGATTCCCAATAAACATGAAATTAGGTGCACTGCAACAGGAAGACGGAAAAGGCAAATCTATCCATAACTCATCAATAGCCATCAAGTGCCAGAAATTCACCACACTATCATTTCAATCTCTTGCCGTCCTTCTGGTTTCTCATTTTTTGGCTGTTTCCCCATTCAAGATTTTTTTTTAAAAGAAAATACCAATCTCCTAAACATCTGAGTCACTTCAGAGATTTCCTCACTTTTTAAAAAATTATTATTATGGGAAGAACTTGCTATTGATGGACCTGGCAGTGCCAGATAAATGGCTGGACTCAATTATCTTGGAGCTCTTTTCAACCTAAATGATTCTCTGATTATATGGTGATGCAGGCTAAGTTTTTAAGGAAAGAGTCAATCACTTTAGCTCCTGGTAGAAGTTTTTTTGGGAAAATGTACACATAAATGGGGCAGTTTAAGCAAGAAGTGTGGGATGTAGGGCATTGCTGGGAAGTGGGACTTCCTGGTCTGAGGTGTGAGCTTTTCTGAATTATCCTCTTTAGGCATCCAGGGGATTTGTGCAGTGAGCAAATGCCTCTGTTATGCAAGATCCTATAAAAAGACAAAAGATAATAGAAAACTATCAAGTAGTTGATATAAGATTATGGAAGAGACATGTGGACACCAGTCTCGTGGTGGGACATGAGATTGCAAATGAAGGTTGTATTGCTGCCTCATAAAGAGGAGCAGATACCAAGCCCAGTGTTGTCACAGAGACAGCTTGGATCACCACAATAGTTTTCCGAAGCCTATCCGTTCTTATTTTCTTTAATTTATGAAAGGCTGTGCCAGCCTTTGAGGATCAAATTGGTGAACTCCAGAGATAAAAACAATGTTCTCCAGAGTGTGAGCTAAAAGCAGCAACTCTGTGAGCTGACAGGAAAAATTCTCTGAAGCATCACAGAGAGTGGTTTATCTGAGACAAGTTTATCATGGAATCATAGAATTGCAGAATGCTCTGGGTTGGAAGGGACCTTAAAAACCATCTCCCTGCCATGGGCAGAGACACCTTCCCCCATCCCATGTTGCTCTAAGTCCCATTCAACCTGGCCTTGAACACCTCCAAGGATGAGGCAGCCACAGCATCTCTGGCCAACCTGTGACAGGGCCTCGCCACCCTCTGAGTAAAGAATTTCTTCCTAAGATCTAACCTAACCCTGCCCTCTGAGAGTTTGAAGCCATTCCCCTTTGAACTATCATAACATGGCCTTGTCAAAAGTCCCTCTCTCCAGCCTCTTGAAGCCCTTCTCTCACGGTCATCTGGGGAAGTCAGCTTGAAATGGTCATGACTGAAATTAGCCTGTGTGCTGTTATGGAGAAGGAGTTTCCTTTTAACAGGTTGTTACACTGTGGTAGTTCAGCAAAATGGTTCTCAGTACCTCATCTGAGAGGCGCTCAGTAGCTACTCGTTTAGAGCTTGCAGTGAGACTGCATTAAACACCTAATTCTTCGGGAAGTGGACAAATTTATCCAATGTGCAATTCTATGAATGTCATAAGTGAACAACTATTGTTCTGAAATCTTACACAAGAAAGAGTGAGAATTATCTTATGATGGATGACTTAATGGCTCACTGATTACACAATAATTTGGAAAGTTTGGGTTGAAAAATTTGTGAAAGATGATAAATTTGTCATCATTTTTTTTTTTTTTTTCTCCTTGAAAACACAGTGGGTCATTCTCATCTTTATTGCAAGTCAGCCTTACTCTGAGCACTAGAAGGAACACTTTTTCATTCTCTTTTCAACAAAGGCTCAAGATAAAGTTGGGGGTCGGTTCTTGTTTTGTACAAGTGCTCTGTTAGAAACACACAATATTGTATTATCTAGAAAAGAAACACTAATGTTTGATGACATTCCTTTGACAAGTTGTCATGTCTCAATCTAAATTAAAACCACATCTGACACACCAAAAACCTTGTCTTGATCTGTCTTGTTTGGATAGTGCCAGTCCATGATATGACCTGAAATCCCTTCCTGGAGGTCATTTAGACAGACTCATTGAAACAATATATACTGGCTTCATATATTGGCTGCTGGTCAATGAAAACTCTGTCTAATGTGACACTGGAGACTCTATCCCTGCCTGAAAGGAGTAAATGGATTTGATTTGGGGAAAGGAGGAAAGGAAGCAGAAAGCCTCTCAAAGGGAAAGTTCAGTAATATGGCCCTACCTCACATGAACAGTCCCTGTGGATCACCTCCTTCTCTCACATGGATGAGCACAGATGAGGGTAACTCCAAGTAAGAGAGCATCTGACGTGTAAGAAATGAGTCTTGGGTTTCCTCCCTGGTTTTACTATGGTGTCACCTCAGGAAAAGGTCTTACAACAGTTATACTTTTCTTTTTCCAGGTGGAAAAAGTGGGAGAATTCTGTTTCAGTGGATCCACAGATAAAAACTACAGCATAGTGACTATCTCCAGAGCTCTAGGGAAAATATTAGGCAAAAGCTAAATCCCCAGACCTTATTTTCAATCCTCTATCTTTCCCTGAGGACTGTGAGGTCTACTACAAGTTAACTCACACCAGTTTGTATCCTCTTGGGTAACCAGCCTGTCTTTGGGAAACAAGAAGTATGTCCATACCAGTAAATTAAACGTGCTTAAACTAATTCCCCATCGCCAAGGTCACCTGGCACAGGATGGCCCACATCCATGCTCTTGAATTCCCTTACTTAGCTCCTTGATCACAAGGAGGCTGCATCAGTAGGGCCTACTGGCAGACGTCTTTGGCTTTCCCTCATTTTCGAATGGATTGGGTGAGAGCAAAGGGCATAAAGCCTGCACCTGTGATCCTAGTTGGTCATTCTTTTCCTTTCCCCTAAATCACTCCTTCCTTGCCTCTGTCCTACCCGTCTCATCAAGGCTGCTGAAGCCCACTTTCATACTTGGATCCCACTGGAATAAGAGTAAGGAAATCACACATCTTCATGCCATGAAGATGCGTTGTCTAATCCACTCTCATTACATTAAACCCCTTGGGAAGGCATTAATATTTCCTTCTGTTTTCAGTTTAGTGTCTTGAATAAAGTTCCTGAAGGAGGTTATCTACACCTGATCTGAAGGCACTGAATATTGGAAACTCCATCCCTTGCCCTGGTAATGTGTTCCAGCTCCACATTGCCCTCACAGTTTAAAGTGTGTGTCTAATTCTTCATTCGAATTTCTCTGCTTCCAGCTTTCAGCCATTGGATTTTGTTATGCCTTTACCTGCCTGATTAAACAGCCTGTTAGTTCAGGATAGTTTCTCCTTGAAAAAGTAGTGCTGCTGTGTCTTCATTTTCTTTTTGATAAGCCTGGACTCTTGAAGTCTCTGATGATAAGATGTTTTCTCCCACCTATCTGGGAGCAATTTACTGCTATTAAGCATATGAGAAAAGCTGTATTGTAGACCCTTTTTCTCCTTCCTTACTATTTTCCTGTGGTAGTAGGCAGTATCCAGTAGGCATATTAACCTTTCCAGACCTGTAACTCTCTCAAAAATGTCACTGACCTGGCATTGCCTCCTGTAATTCCCTTTTATTGAGATTCCAGTCCACTGTAGTCTGGACTAGTAAAGTAAGCAGTGGTAGAGCATGGGCATGGGCCCTTGAACTCTTCCATGGAATCATAGAACCATGGAATGAAACGGATTGGAAGAGATATTAAGGATCATTCAGTTCCATCCCCTGCCATGGGCAGGGACACATTCCACTATCCCAGGTTTTTCCAAGCCCCATCCAACCTGGCCTTGGACGCTTTCAGGGATGATGCAGCCACAGCTTCTCTGGGCAACCCATGCTTCTAAATCGTCAAAAGGTTCCTTGCAAATCTCTTGGCTTCCAACACAACTCAGTGGCCTCTGGAGTCAGCATAACTTTTCATGATAAGCAGTTTAGATGCAAACAACCATTTTGGAGACTTGGGAGACTTTACCGGTATGGAGGTGGCAAGATTATGCCAGATGTCCTCCAGTTTGTAGAACAGGACCTGGTATTCATGCAATTATATAAATAGGCCAAAAGTCCAGGTTCCTTCTCAGAAATCCCTCAGATGGCTAATTTAGGTGAAAGTTCAGCAGCTATGCATATTGCAAGCAAAAAATTAATTTCTTTTAAACTAACCAAACCTAATAAGGAGACAGGACAGTCAGACACCTGCTGTGCCTGTTCACCTGTCCTGGGTTACAGTGTAGGATGTGCCCAAAAGTATGTATTCTACCACCATCTTCAAGAGCTGTTGAAACCAGGTGGGGCGGTGCTCCTTGCCTCCTCCCTCTGGACCAGCTTCTGTTAATGGCCCATCAGCGCCTTGCCCATGACTCATCATCCCACTGTGAGATGTTCCACC
>VYZQ01006103.1:5807-20866 GCA_013400655.1 Mystacornis crossleyi | reverse complement strand
CTATCTTTTTTGACAGCCGATGTTGCTTAGTATTGGGGTTTCTTTTTTTTTTTTTTTTTTTTGGCTTGTTGCTAATTTAGAAATATAGGTCAAATTCTTCCCTCCAATAACCACAGCTTCACTCTCCATCAGTGGAAAGAGCTTGTGTATCTGAGCCAGGTCCTTTTACATTCTGTGTCTGCTGGCTTTTTTCTTTTGTCTGGCAAGGTCCTGATAGAGCCATACATACAACACCTCTGGACTCCTCTGGAGGAATGTAGGAAATTTGGAACATAAGTAATGGTTAAAAAGACTTTTTATCCCACCCATAACCTGGAAAAATCTTTTGTTAAAAGGCAGGATTTTTTTGGGATGGCAGTGAGTGATTGAGGCTCTTTAAAAGGTCCTTAACTTTAATGGCCTCGGTGAGATGCTCTTATCCTTAATATCCTTAATGTTATCTTGGGCCAGGGATATTGTTTTGATTTTTTTTCCATAAAATTTCTGTTGTAATCTACCCTAGAATATAAATTACATGTATAATCTAAAAAATTTTTGATGGTTTTCTTGTCAGTTCTTCCAAATTATAGTATGGCAAAAAGGTGAAAAATGGGTTTTGGGCAAACCATAACCACAAACAGCAATGTAAACTGTTAATTTAGGAAGGATTGCTTTTGTCCTTTCTTCTTTTTCTTCAGCTCTGCCTCCCTGCTGCATTTCAGTAATGAATCATGAGTCATGTACTCTCTACTCCTACACAATTCACCATAATCACTTTTTTCCCTATAAGGAAAAAGGCAAAATTTTTAACCCTACATGGGCTGGTGGTATTCTGGCTCTACCTCACTGTCCGTTTTTGAGAGGATGAAAAATTGCATTTGGTTCAGCTCTAGCTGTCAGTGCATAAAAGAGGCTTCAAGGCACTGAGTGTTTTCCAGAGGAGGGAGAAACCCCTCTGGTCCTGCTGAGGTCAGCAGTCATCTGAGACTTGGCTTGAACCACTGGCAAAGTATTCTCTCTCAAGGCATCCTGCCTTCACAGTGTGTTTCCTCAGTAGGTCACAGAAGCCTGCCTTTGCTCTTACTGGAGGTGCTTCAAGACCCATCTGTTCCCTTATCTGCCCCTTCCCTCCATGCCTGTGAGCAGGGATCTGAAAGCCTTGGTGTCAGCAGGTGCCTCAGGCAGATTCAGATAATCCCAGGTGGAAGGCAGCACAGGCACACGTACCCTGAGCATCTGGTGCTCATGCATGTTTGGATCCAGGACAGTCAGTTTTTTATACAGTTGGCACCAACTTGGCTGGTTCACTAAGGAGCTCCAAAGTACCCACTTGGGTTCCACATTCCTGATGTAACATGGAGACCTGAAAGAATTTCCATGCTGAGAGAGGTTTGCTCCTCTCCATAGTTTATGCTGTGTTTAATTTATGTTACAATTTTAAAAGTCAGAATTGGTTTAGCTATCAGTGAGCCATAGGATTTATCTGGTCTTCCTGAGCTTTTTCTATTGACCTCACATTAGCATCTGTAGTGTTTTATTGTAGAAGGACTATGATTTTGTTCTTGCAAAAACACACTCTAAACTAAAATGTTGATTTATTTCCAGATGAGCCGCTAGGAAAGTGAAACATAAAAGCATGCATTAGTATTTTCAGTATTAGAACTCAGGAGCAAATAATTTTTTAAAAGAGACCCTCTTAGAAAATACAGCAATACACAAAGGTTATTTACAGTGTGAAAGCTTATTAAAGAAATGCAATGCACTGAATTGATCTGCTCTGCAATGATCTTTCTACAATGCTACACATTCACTGGTAAATTGTATAAAAATTGTTTTTAAAAAAAGACTATTCTGAATCAAATTGCACATAGCTGGGGAACAAAACCCAGAAAAGTTAGTTAAATATATGCATTTATAGCATAAGAGGCTTATGGTTTACTGTCAAAGCATTAAAACACTCCTTGAGTTAACGTATCCTAAGGACTGAAGAAATAATAATCCTTGTTCTAAAGCATTCTTTTTAATTTTTACAGGATTACATTAAATCCAAATTATATTACAAAATATTTAAAAGGGATCCTGTTAATTATAATTATTTTTGAGACAGATGAAAGTGCATATAACCATGTGTAAAAATCAGGATCTCCCCTAAACTTTTGAAGAAAAAATGTATTGTGCTATAAATGTCTTCAGTTTGTGGAGGTATGAATTCATTGCCCTAGAAAAGAGAGATATGGAATATACATTATTAATATGAATATGTCTTGCAGAGACATTTCTCAGAATAAAATCTAAGTAGAAGTGTTGCTTGGGGTTGCTGTGTTTCAAAGGAGAAATTATTCCTTTCACCTAAATTTATTTTAAGAACTCAATAGCAAATTAATCATCTCAAAACCCAGGCTCAGAATAGCAAGCATTTTCTGCGTATCCCTTGAAAATGACAGAAGTAACATCTAGAAATGGTTTTCAGAACCTGGCATTCTGGATCTCTAAAACCAGAAGATTATCCTAGCTACCTAACTTATGCATTAAATAAATGGAAAGGAAAAGAAATGTAGTGGGATTTCTAAAGCTCTGAAAACACATAACCCATTATAATTGATGGTGCTTGATGACTTAAGTTAGGTACTTCTGGAAATCCCATTACAATTATTTGAGTGATGTGACATTTCAAGGGGAAATGGAGATGGAGAGAAAGGATTTGTAAATATTTTCCCTGATTTAGTGGAATTAAGATCTTTTTAACAGAATGCTAAGAGTACAGATTTTTTGCCCCAGAGCCTCCCATTCTTCCAAAAACAATTTTAACACAGAAGACACACCCATTTGGTAGGGAGAGCAAGCTGTTATGTTCACCTCTTAAACCACTTGTCAATTCTGTGTGAGAATGGTTGTTAGACTGTACCTGATGTCAGTGGCTTGTACCCTACTATAGCTTACAGTTGTTACTGTTTCCCATGCTTAAGTGTCTTTGTAGCCTTGCCAAAAGAATGAGAAATTATGATCTAATAGAGCTAGGTGCTGTGAAAATGTATGGCAGAGCAGAATTATTTTACAATATTTGAGCAATATGCAGTCATTTTTAGTTGACATCCTCATGAAGTAAATAATAAAACACACAAAAAAGTTCTTAAAGATAAATGAAAGAAATAGCCATATACAATCAGTTATTATTTATATGGATATCCTGGATAGTGGATATCCTGGTTGATCCTGACTTCACTCAATTATAGATGCTCTTTCTTTTTAGAGATTTTGGTCAGTTTTTGCTGAGATCTGCCCTGCTCTGTCCATGTTTGACCTTCTTGTCTTGGTAAATTTAGAGAGCTCGTGGGAAACTCTTGTTTAATAATGCCTTGGACAATTTGTACAGAAAAATGTACATTACATTCCAGGCTCTAGTTCATAATACTTAGCATGAAAATGTTACTTGAAGTAAGGTAATACAGTAACTGGATTTCTTTTGTATTTTCTCTTTCTTTTTTTGCTGCTTCTATCATTCATTGTCATTTTGACAGCAATTTAGAATTCATTACTCTTTTGTTCCCAGATGGTCTTTTTTTTGCTCCACAGTTGTGATCTTTTAATAAAGCAGAACTACTTAACTCTCAGATTTTTTGGCTTTTGCTCTGATTTTTCTGTAGAAAACTATTGCTTTTCCCCCTGTCAGTTTCTTTTCCTCTTATTTGTCTGAACCTTGTTACAAGCACCTACATTCCTCCTTGTATTTATTGAAATTATGCCTAGATAGGACTCTGCTGGTCTCAGTAGATTCACATGGAAAGAATAAAATCCACTTTGCTTTTTTGTGGTTATCTATTTCAGTTTCCAGGTTCCTGTTTCTTTTCAACGTGAACTGACTCTGTCTGTATAAGGAAAATTGCTGTGGCATTCAGACACACACACACACACACACACACACACACACACACACACAAAAGAATTATCTCACTCTGTCTCACNACATTCAGACACACACACACACACACACACACACACACACACACACAAAAGAATGTTCTGGCACTGTTTCCCAGAATACTGAATAAAGAACAGTCTGGACTCAAGTCCTGGTTTCAGCCCTGGAAATTAATTGAAATGTAAGTCTCAATCAGCATTTCCTGATGCAGGTACAATCTGATCATTGACGTGGCAGAAAAGTAGGAGTAGCATACCCACTTCTGTCACAAAGCAGCAGGAATGTACTAAATTACTAAATTAAAAAAGCAATCTATTTGCACCTCTGGAAATTACTAAAGTCTCAGTAAGGGTAAACCCATTCCTTTCAAAATGTTGTTTTGCTTTTTCTTCTATCCAAGGAGGGGGACAAGGAAATGTAAAGTACTACATTACTCATGTCCATCAATATCTTTTTAATGAATTCTTTTTATTCAATGCATTTTTCTTCGTGTATGCACTACTGACTGCAATGCATTAGAAATACACAAAAGGCAGCAGTTCTCTGTGAACCATTTATTGGGTTAAATGTAATAAGCAAGAAGAAAGAGGTATTTAATANACATTGTAACCTAGGACAGGTGTCCAGACTCTTTTCTCCAGCTTTTTTAGCTCTGTCTCTGCAGAGAATTCCTGTCAGCCTTGAATTTCTTTCATGTTTTGTGACACATGCTGCCTGGCTGTGTTTTCTACCTCCTCTGGAGTCTCCATGGGATTACAGACCTCATGCTACCTTAGCTTAATGTTCTTGACCTTTTTCAGATGGTTGACACTGCTGAATGATTACATCAAAGCACCAATTATCCACAAGTTGTGTTATGTTCATTTCAAGGAGAAAATAATGTTATTTGAGATGAGTAATCTGGACTATGTCTTTCTGCTGAGTAAATGTAGGAGACCTGCCTGTAGTCAGTCATGATTCCTTTCCCATTTGTTCTGGTTAGTGGTTCTTTCTGCACAGTTCTGCTGTGCTCTCCCCCTTCTAAATGCTTTACTGTGCTCTCATCCTGTTAGCCCACATAGCTAAGAGAGCTAAATATTTTGGGCTTCATGAGCAGTGTAAAATTCCTCAGGCTTGAAGGCAGCAGGCATGCAATGTGTACCTTCTTATGTATTTAAAAAAATAAAACAGAAGAAATGAAAGCACCCTTAGCTACCAGCAATGTATTTATGATGGGAGCACATAAAGTTGTATAGGGATTTTGTTCTCTTGCTTACATGGTGTTTTATTGTTTTTTTCCATCTCTTTTTTATCCCCTTCATTTTCTATTCAGTGAATTTCCCACAAGGGAAACTGTCAGGGTTTGGCTCATAAATAGGAATGAGTTTGGTAAAGTTCTTGTACACACAAAGCAAACAGCAACTTTACCAAATGTTCAATCCAAAGAGATCCATGTGTCTCTTCATGTTACTGTTTTGGAAGACATTTAACAGAACACCTGTCTGGCTTTAATGGAAATTCACATACAAAGATGCAAATTTGAAGGAAAAAAATATATATCTGGGACTATTTTATAAAAACATATAAATCATAAGGACTTCAGTACTGGGTCAAGGGGTTGTGTATCTGTGATGCTTAACCATCATTATTGAAATCAATACTGTTATGACTATTAACATGGTAAATAATATTATTAGCAATATGATAAAACTTTAAAATTTTGATAATAATTATATACTTAATGCTGTTAAGGTTGTTAATATTGTTGTTATGTTGCCATAGCTCCTTTCTAAAAGGTATCTTTTTTACCTGCAGGCCATCGAACATTGTTCATTGGTGTTCACGTGCCATTGGGTGGAAGAAAAAGTCACCGACGCCATCGGCACCGCGGGCATAAACACAGAAAGAGAGACAGAGAGCGAGATTCGGGGTTAGAGGATGGGAGAGAATCTCCTCCTTTTGGTAAGACAAATTTTATTTTTTGATAGGTCTTTTAATAATAAACATCAGCTTGATTATAGATACTCTGTCCTGTTATTGCTCGGACATGATTAGCAGCAGAATTTTGGAGAATCCATCAGAGGCTCTGCTCGTGATTCATTCCTTTGAACAAATCCACTGAAGGGCAGCAGCCAGTGGCAGTCAACACATGAGAAAGCTCAATAGTTTTTAGCACTGAAGGAGCACTGTGGGAGACTGTTCCTAAGTGTTCTCACAAGGATACACTGCTCCACCACTGAGGGGGGAAGTGCTTTATGGCACCAGCTGCCCTCAGGGAAGGCTCTGGAGTATTTGGCCCTAAAATGTAACATAAAAGAGTTGTGGTCCTTTACCGTTAGTTTTGTAATAATGTTGATGTTACTGAAGCTGCAGTGTTTTTTCAGATTCAAACCATGATCTAGGTTATGTTTACCTTTTTCCTAATGTGACACTATAAACGTGGCATTGTAACGTGAATCTGCTAAATGAGGACTTGAGAGCAAGCAGGAAAAAACACCTTTCAGTAAACAAACCTGATATGAAACTCCTAAAATTCTCAAAATTTTACATTAGAAAACATTAGAGAGAAGAGAAAAAGGTAGTTATCAATACATTACTCAAGCTTTGTCTCAAAACAAGAGAAAATTATGTGCTGTTCAAAAATAAAAAGTGCATGTGATGAAATATCCAAAGCATTAAGTGTTTAAAATATATTGGAAGCATGTATAGAAAACAATTTGCTAGTGTGTTTTTAAATCATTAGGGAAATGTGTCAATGTAATTTCAGGTTACAGAATAGTAATTATAAGACTTCCTTTTAATCAGAAGTTTGTATTATGTATGTGGAAAGCATTTTAGCAAGTATATTGTAAGTGCTGATGGTTAGAGCTTGAAATTCTCAAACCTTGCACAATAGTTTATTATACTGAGAGCAAAACAAAGTCAAGACTTTTTCAAACTTAGCAGATACAAATTATGGTTTGAAGACTGAATAGTGAAGAAAAAATTGGCTGTGGTGGTTCTGTCTGGAATGGATTTCAAACGTACAAAGACCCAATACTATATTGAAACCAGTTTCTTGGAAAAAAAACAAAGTTCATAAATTATTAAAACAGTTTTCAAAAAGAATATGCATATATACATATAAAGTCAGATTAAAAAGAAACAATTGAAAGTTACATTAGCCAAGAAGTGTGATATCTTGAACTATGAAACAGAGTCTTCTGTTGAGTCATCTGGTTTTATTTAAGTGCCAGTATGTGACACATTTTGGCTGAGAACTTAGCTCTGTTCTTTCAACTTCTGGAGTCCTAGGCTTGTGTCCTTCTTAATGTCAAAAGTGAAAAAAAAAAAAAAATTACCTGGCTGAATCTGTCCTTAATAGTCTTTGACATTTGTGCATACAATAAAATGCGATGTTCAACACAATCCTGTGTTGGGTAAATCAACCTATATCCAAAAATGATGGTTTTGAAAGGCATTTGTAATTGATGTTCACTGCACTCGTCCTCTGGCGTACCTCAAGAAATGAGTACAGGTCTGCAGTTTTTTAAGTCACATTTTCACTTTGAAAGGTATTATAACTGCCAGTTAAAGAGTGTATCAGTGGTGTCACTTGACAGACAAGTTACAGGCCAGAAACATGGAAATCTTTTCTGGATTCAGAATGCTGAAGATATTCTTCAAAGTGCTTGGTTGATAACAATTCAAAGAATCCAAAGCTAGAACCACAAATCTAGAAATATCCAATCTTTCACCCTGAGTAATTATCTGAATAGTAAATTTTGAGGGTTTTTCCCTTTGTTTATCTGACTCCTGGAAGTTTGGCCAGTGAACCAGATTTTGAACTTTGACATCTGTCCATCCAGGCAGAAATGTGGCATTCTATAGACAAGAGTGAAAGGGATTTGCATAATGAAGGCAAATCTTAAAATGCTACAGTGATGGTGAGGCTGAGCACATACAGAGCAGGGAGACAAAATAATACAGAGATTAGTAGTAGTCTGTATCCACATCCTTCTTTTACTATGGTTTTTCCTTACAGGAATTTCAGACAGCTTGTTGTGCTGCCTGAGGAGAAGCATTGCCTTTAGAGAGAATGTAAGCATAGTTTCTCTATGTTTTATTTGCACAGAGGGAGCAACAGATACTTCCCACACTAAATCTGAATGTACTAAACCTCAATAAGCTTTTTAGCTCTTCTTCCCCACGACTACAAGTTTCTGACAGTAACCAGAGCTGAAGGAAGCTCGAAGGAAGACAAATGCACTTCCTTTTCTTGATGCATAACACAATATGAGGGACTGTATTACCTGGGAGAGTAGATCCAAACTAGTCCCTTAATTTATGAATCATTCTGATTTAATCAAGCAAGCATAAATGCTTAGCTCCTTCTCTCCGCAGACACCTTTTAATGCATTTCTGCCAAATAGTAGAAGGCTGTATGCTTGGGAACTGGGAGAGAGGAGGGGAAAGAAAAAAACCATTTTGATGAGCAGGTGCAAGAAGAAAAGATGGAGAAAATAAGAATTGTGAGACCAAATGATAGAAAACAGTGCTTCGAAGCAAGTCAGAAAAATACGTAAGGTTTTTTGTGATACAAGAGAATAAATTAGCAATGTTTTGAAGCAGTGAAGTATGAAAGGAGATAAAATAAAAGGAAAAGATCCAGCAACTGAATAATAGAGATTCTGGAACAAGTAAAGACCTGAAATATTCAGACATGAAGTGCTCCACACTGCTCAGTTAACCCAGCATGGGATAAAGCATTATTTTTTGTCATAATTTATAACTGTGTAATTTATAACTTTATCTGTGCAGTACCATCATGTGCAGATCTTGCTCTGCTGTCACTGCTCCAGGGAGCTGTGCAGTGCACGTTGTGCTGTGGGGCTGTGTCAGCCCCATGCAGAGTGGACAGGTGCCACCTCGTTCCTGTCCAGTAAAAACCAATTTCTTAAACTGTTTTCTGTGTATCAGCATGGGTAGAAAACACCTCTAGTCAGTGTAATGACAATAGGTGGACTCTTCCTGGTAACCCCTTTAAATCCTGGCTGGGAAAGCTGTATCAGCTACGTTCTGGGAAGGTTCCTGTAGAGATTAGATTTTTTAGAACATTCTGACATCAGCTCATAAACTTTTTTTTTTTCTATCTCCTACTGTCACTTTTCAAAAATAACCCAAGTGTTCTCAGTGTACAAATTTGGAGATAACTCCAGATTAGACAAATAGTATGCAGAATATGTAGTGGGTAGAATGAAGAAGATTCCTGTCATTTAGGGGCACAGATGAGTTACTTAGGTTTGGATTTTGTTTCCCTACACCTGGTTCTCGCTGTCTCTCTGTTGCCTCTTGATGGCGTGTAAAAGGTGTTTCCATTTTGCAATAATAATGTGCCTGTAAATTGCACAATTTGCAGATTACATGGTTTGCACATTGAGAGGCATTTTTGGGTAGTAAAAATTGTAAGCTAAATGATTTCAAGGTCTGGATTTTCACCATCTTGTCTCTTAAGTTTCTTCTTTTTGAAGAGAAGGAGAAATTTAGTGAATTTATCCACTCTAGTTAAAAATGCAGTAATGCTATTTGTTTTATTGGAGGTTTACTATTCTCAGATGAAATGCTGCTATTGTAATTAAGGCCTCAGTTTCATTTCGGCCTTAAGCTCCCCTTCTCCACAGCTTTCCTTGTGGGGTAAGTATTGTGACTGCTTTGTGAATTAAACTAGGAAATTGATGCAAATTAAAACTCATTTGACCCCCCCCAAAAAAAAAAAAAGCTGTTTCTAGCCTGGGGCATCTCCTTAGTGCTGCTTGTGAGGGCGCTGGGTGCCAGGCCCTGTGAGCTGCAGGGCCATGAGGCTCCGTCAGTGCCGTGGGTCGTGGTGGCACTGAAAGCCTGGTGCAGATTTCCCTTTGGCTGGTGGGCTTGCACTTGCTTGATGTGCATGTGGATTTTAGTGGCAGTTTTCAGTGGCTTTTTTGCTGTCTGCTGCTTGCCTGTAACCAATGAAACAGCTCTTAGTTAAAGATATTTAAGTAGCTGTGTTAAAATGGTGGAATAGGAACTTTAGCGCTGAACAGGATGTCTTCAAGGACAGGTTTTGTTGAGGGTTAAAGTGAATACAGCTGTGAGAGCTGGGGTTAGATTACAGCCTCATGTGTGCATTGTATGACTAGACACTATTGAGGCTTGTGGAAGGTTTGATTTGTTCTTTTAAGAAATCTGGATTTAGTAATCCCTAGTTTTAAAGAGGCTTAAATTTGTAATTCATGATACTGGATGTGGCAAGGCAAACAGAGCAGTCCTGGAGGTGAGCCTGACACAGGACTGCACACACGGTTCAGAAAAGACTCCCTGAAGGTAAGGCATGCAAAAAAAGTGGATGGGAAGGGGGGCTTCTCTTGGTAAGTAGAAGAAAGTAAATTGAAAAGACTCAGCTGGCTGTATCTGGTACATAATCCCAAGTGCTGAGATGCTATTAGCAGGGTAAATTTAATTATTTGTAAAGAGTATGGCTGTTAAGAGAATTCACCTACTCTTAACTATAGGCTCGCATGATGAAGGATGAACTCAGAAATTTGAATCTCTGGGCAGCTGTGGAACAGATTGCTGCAAATCTGGATTAAAATAATGTATCATAACAGCAGTTTTAAGAATCTAGCAAAAAGAAGGGAATTAAAGCTTGGGAATTGTCCATATTGTCGGATCCAAAAGATATGATTATTTGTCATAGCCCTGGGTTGATGGAAATAATTGGTGTCGAGAAAATGCTGGGATAGTTTCCTGAAGGAGATTGTACCTGTAGGGATAAAGTGCCAGAGAATAACAAAGGGAATACTTTCTCCCAACCCAACATGTGATTTCTGAGGTCCATGAAGAGATTTTCAGAAGTGTCCTGTATGGTTGTTTGCTAATTTATATGAGTTTCAGTAATGCAAATTTTGTTTTAATTTTTAGTACATTTTCTAATAAAAATTAAAAAAAAAATTATGATCCTTACCTTTACTGATTGCTGAGCTAAAGGCAGAGTCCAATCTGAAAAGGAAGGTTAGGGGAGAGCCCCCATCCACTACTGTGGTGAGTGCAAGCAGTAGAATGATTAGTGTTTGTGTCTGAAATGATCCTTTCTTTTCTCTGATCCTGTGAATTTTTCACACCATTTCTGCTTGGCTTGTAAGGCATTGTTATTGATGTCAACTGTGCTGCACCTGTTAACTCCCTGTCTGCAGTTTGTCCTGTGCAGTGAGTAATAAAAAAAATAGTTTGCATATTTAATATTATTTTAATGTGAATGTACAAGAACACAAGGCATGGATTAAATCTTGTATATTTATGCTTACTATCTTATGTGAATTTCTGTTATGGAAGTTTTATTTTAACAGTTATCATGTTTTCTAATGTAGAAAAAGTAATATCTTACTCCTCCATCTGCTGACCCCAGTAAAAAGTATTTCCCTTCTAATTCTACCCTTAAATGCAGGCTTGACAGGCTGAGAAATATAGAAACCTGTTCTGACAAGTGATCTAAGAGAATGTTACTAGAAATACAGTTTTGCACTCTTTCTAGAGTTTATCAAGAGCAGAGGACGTAATTTGGATACATTTTATATGTACTGAAAGGTGTATTTCTGCTTGTGATATCACCTGGTGGATTGTGTGCAGTTCTGCCTGATGGCAGGGTGGTTTGTCCCAGATGAAACCCTGGCACTCACTGAGGAGGAGGTATGGATTGCTCTGACTGGTGTAGTGGAACAGAAGGTTTGCTGGGCTGAATTTATGTGAAGGGACTGAGAGTGATCCGCCTTTGTTACCTCAAATCAAGTCTTGGTTTTACCTTCTTCCCTTTGGCAAGAGAGAGCAGTCCTGGCCCAGAGTTGTAGTTGCACTTGGGGATGTTTTAAATGGGGGAAATGCCAGTTATGGTTCTTTTCTACTTGTGTTTTGCAAGGTGGGATGGTGATGTGGGACACTTTGCCACTACCTGCACTCAGCGCTGTTCCAGGGAGCAGCTCTTCATGTTTGCCTCTGATAATTAGGTTATCAGAAATGCCAGTTTTCAAATCTGCTGTTTTGGTATCTGTGCCCACATCCTGCACTTGTTTCAGGGATGTTGATGGTTTTACAAGGTGTCATAATATAGCTCAATATGTCAGGTTTCTGCAGGGTCACTTCCTTTCTGCAGCACTGAGTCCCACTTTGAATTGTGTGTTCAACAATAGCTTAACCACCAGGTCTTAATTTTTACCCTTTTAATAGACCAGTGGAATTAGCCAGATTTTAAAATGTGGAATACTCAGAATTTGCATGTATGCAATGAATTTGAGATATCAGAGGTAGTTTGGATGCAAGTGCTGCATGTATGAAATGAGCACAAGCCCAAAGAAACTCAGGGATAAAACAAAGTGGCTGGTGGAGCCACAGCAAACACAAAGCTGCTTCACTTTTCCTGACTGAGTGTGCTCAATTAGCCAAGTAAGAGTGCCTGTGGCTGGTACCCCTGCTCCTGTTGTGTACCAGACTTTCTACCCAGTTCTAGCTGGTCGTGGAGGATTTCCTGAACTGGTGATGAACGAGTAACTTGGGAGACTCATCAGCTGCTTATTGTGAACCTTTAAATTCATGCTGCTTCTGATAACTCTGATATGAAACAACTACAGTGATAGAAATACTACTGTAACAGATCAGTTTCACTCAATTCTTTTAAGATTCATCTAGATTGTTTTCATTACTTTTTAGAAATAGCAATAATAATATGAAGAATTTTCTTTTTTATGCTGGCTGTGCTACTTGAATTAGGGATAGACAAAAATAATATTCAAGCCAATTTCTGTTTGCCTAGACTGCAGGAAACATTGTGTCCTAGTTTGCAAATATGATGCTTCTGCACTGAGGATTAAGTTATCACTGTTCAACAGTCAGCAACTGAAGTATTCTTCCATACTGATTTTGAATCACATATTACTGATTTTCTATATAACGTATTAATGACATATTTGGTATTTATTACTCCTATGAATATGAGCCAAATCCATCTGGCATTGCTCATGAATAGTCCTGTTAATTCAGTTTTATAAGTAGAACCAACAGATCTCTTCTGTTTATTATGATTTTCCTGTTGTTTAAATCTCTTAGGGTTTTGTCCTTGAAATAAAATTATTGTGTTATAAAGTAAATGATAACTTTTTTTTTTTCAGTTTCCAGCTTGTTTGAAGATGAAGCTGTGACTTGCAGGTTTCAAATACCAATAGAAATCACAGCAGTAAAGAAAGATAGACAGAATCTATCAGCTTTTTTTACTGCTTCGTTAACAAGGAAGAAGATAATTTAGTGCATATTTTGTCATTTCCGTAAGTGTGGTGCTTAGGGGTGTGGTTTGGTGGTGGACTTGGCAGCGCTTGGTTAGCGGTTGGACTCGATGATGTTAGATGTCTTTTCAGCCTAAAAGATTCTGAGTCACTGTTGTCGGGCAAGGAGCTTGTTACACAGAAGACCCAGTAAGAGCAAATTTCTCCAGTAAGGTGATTCCTTGTTACAACTCACCTGACTTCAAGAGATTTCTGATCCTCTGCTTTTCTTCCCACGCTGAAAGCTTGTGTTTGCATGAGGATCATAACTGTCATAAAGCTGCAGCTCTGCTGTATGACACTGCTCACTTATTACGTAACAGTAGCAGTTGGTGTAAATCAGTCCTAGTGCTGATTTTATCAAGAGTACAGGATGTTCCTGGAAATGCTTATTCTCAGATCCTAACTGCAGTCCAGCTGTCTACCGAAGTAGCTTGTTCTGTTAGTAGCCATATGCAGTAATCCTTTGTAAGTTCATATCTTACTGAATTTTGTCCTTCTGGAAATTAGTCTTAAAAAGTTGCACACTTCTTAACTAGAATGTACTTTCTAGTCTCAGATTAAAAAAAAAAAAGAAAAAAGAAAAAAGATTTTAAAGAAAAAAGAGGACTAAACAGTGAGAGAGAAGAGAAAGCAAAGAAAGGGTAAAGTGGGGGAGTGTGTTGCTGTTCTTCAGTGATTCACCAAAAGTAATTCCTTAGCTGTACCCCCTGCAGTTCCATTCTCTACTGCTTTGTAGTACCTGAGCCCATCTCTCTCTCCCTCCTCTCCTGTATTTCTTCTTGGGTTTAATTTCCTTGCTTTGTGAAGGAGTAAATAGGCTTGACTGTACTATATCTTTACACTCTGTTTAAGCAAATAGACCTGAGGTGAAAACTGTCACGTATTGTTCATGTTTCATTGCTATAGCAAGTTTAGTACTACTATCAAAAAGGTATCTTTATTGTTGAATTTAATTTTCTGTGTCAGCGGCCCATTTTATTTGTTTGGATCGGAGCTGTGTTTGCTCTTTAATTAGCATTCAGTGGGTGCTATCATCTCATTTTTTACAAAATTCAAAGAGCTTGAGGACCCTGTGCAGTGATGCTCTTCACCGTTAGATGGAATACTGTAGCTTGTTTTACAAATATGGTTATAGAACTGAACTTCATTTAGACAATGTTCAAGGAATCACTGAGCTGTTCTGCTGGATAATCAGTTTTTCAGTTGGCTTACAGCCTGGCCTCTCTCCGCTCTCACAAAGTGCTTTTGGTTCCTTTCAGAAATCTAAAATACATTAGCAGAAAAAGCAACTATGTATTGCTAGAGTTTCATCAGAGTTTGTTCATTTGAGATTTGCATTTAAATAAGCAAATAGGAGGTTTTTTTAATACTGCACTTGAGCTATGAACATTGAATATATATGTACTTTAAGATGCTCTGTGAGTTCTGGGAATTTTTTGGGTGAAAAAAAATAATAGCATGTCTCCAAAAATGTATTTAGCTGTCTTTGCTGAAAGGTTATGAAGAAGATTAATCAGTAACAATATTGGAAGAGAAGACAGAGACAGGAAGAATAAAATGAGGAAGCTGGGACAGATTAGCAAGTTGTGTATCTCAAGCAGCCTAACCAAGTAGAAACAGTTAACAAAGGGGCAAGGGTCAAGTCTGCAGTTGTATATCCACATTAGACAGGTTTCATTTGATGCCTTTCTCCTACAGCAAAAATTTCACATTTAGTATAGCAGCTGTGTGAGCTGAGGTAGATCTGTAGATGTAGACTTATGAAGTGGCAAAGTAGTTTTATTCACACTGAGTAAAAGACTTCAATCAGTTTTATTCAGCTTTATCTATGCTGCTCTCTGTGTGCCTTTTTT
>VYZQ01006102.1:0-10407 GCA_013400655.1 Mystacornis crossleyi | reverse complement strand
AATGCAAAGTTTGTGGGAGATTGGTAATTGACGGTGCCCTTGCAGAAGGTCACCAAAGTTTGCTCTGGTGTGGTTCTGGGGCCCTTGTGAGGTGCATGCCTGGGAGGTAGGCTTTCAGAGCTGCCCCGGCTCTCTCAGGCTCTGTGTGTGCCTTTGGAAGTATACCAGTGCAACTGCTAATTGGTGTCCTGCCCCATGGCGTCTGCCTTTAGTACCTCATCCTGATATTTACGTGCACTACAAAAGTAGAAAGCATTTTTATGTTCGGCCTCTCTTATTTATCCTCCAGATAAGCAGACAGCATTTTTGCTGGGAAGAGAAGGGGATGGCGCTTTTTTTGTTTGTTTGTTTTCACTTGGCTTGCATCTGTTGGGGATCTTTATTTTTAAAAGTTTAATTAAGGAGGAGGAGAAAGAAGGATGAGCGCACCATGGAAACCCAGATAGCTGCACTGACAGGAAGTTGCATGAGGGTTTTTAGAGCTGACCATTAGGAATGCTGTGAATTGGCTGGGACTATGAGTGAAAACAAAATAAGGTATACGATCCATACCGCACTCCAGCTGGAGCCTGTGCTGTGCACAGGAATGTGCAGCGGTGCAGGATGCCAGGGCTGTCCTGGCCAAGCCGGAGAGCCCTGCTGGCCTCCTCTCCCCTTCTCTGCCCTTCCCCCCTCCGCCTTCCACATTCTGAACTGATTAAAACAGAGGAAGTAGCACGTTGAACATCGGATCTGGCTCGAAAATCGAAGTTGTCTTCTCGTTCACAAGGAATGGATTGTTTCAGCTTGTTGTGTCACTGCTGCTGGAGAGAAGGGAATTTTTTTTTGTCTCTGTAATGTTTGATACTTGAGGGAAAACAGCTGGAACTGAGCGTACTGGATCAGATGCAAAACGAAACGGGATGCTGGGGAATATGGACTGCACTGTATATCTGAAAAGGTCAGAGTTTTCCCTTGGTCAGTGCTGGAGGAATGCTCTGTCCATCTTAATTCCATCCTCGAGAGCCTTCAGGAGGAGTGTAAGGAGCAGGGAGGAGGAAGGGAATATTTTGTAGCTGTGGCAGTCCGTGAGTGAGGCAGATGAGGTCTCCTCCTTCCTTTCCTTCCCATCCCTTTCTTGTGCTGCTGGTTTTGATTTTCTGAGAAGACTGGGGGGAAAAAAAGAGAAGTCATCAGTGACAGAGCTTCAGTTTGGAAAAGCTGTTTATAACCAGGTTTAAACAGCAAGTTCTGAGATGCCAGACAGACCAGGGATTGACTAAACCACGGGAGCATAACTGGTATGGTAAGAAGAACCCTGGAAAAGAGCCCTGCCTGAAACATACTGGAAGAGGACGTGGAAGTAGTTATTACACAATGCATGTGAAGAAAGACAAGGGCAGGAATGCATTTCAGTGCCTAGGATCTTACGTTGCACAGATTTAGAAATCAAAATGGTATGTCATGCTTTCAGAAAGAGAAAAAAAAAGCCCAGAAAACGCTCAGTAATTTAAACGTTTCTGTCTGACCTGAGCTGAAAATAAAACATCAGATACAGAGCTGCACTGACACAATGCAGCAGATGAGCTGGGTTAACTTGACTTGAAGGAGCAAGCGGTGGAACTACTGCTTTATTAATATTCCCTTTGTTTCTTTGCCAGTCAAGAGAACAGTCCGATGATGAAACAGAGGAGTCGGTGAAGTTTAAGAGGTTGCACAAGCTGGTGAATTCTACTCGCAGAGTCAGGAAGAAACTCATAAGAGTTGAAGAAATGAAAAAACCCAGCACAGAAGGTAAAAAGCAGCATGGTTAAAACTGTATGTAAGACTACATGTTTCTGTTGAGAGGGGACAGAAAGTGGAGGGCTGGGGGAGGGAGGGGTGGAGTATTCGTAAGGGAGGGTAGGAATGACTGCCTTGTCTATTGTGCATGCCTTAAGTTACTGAATTTTTAGGCTTTAGAAAGCGGAAAGTGACAGCCTAGAATGTGGTTGCTGCTGATCTGGTATTCTCAGAGCAGCGTTGGAGAGCCCCTCATTAAGAGATCAGAACTTGGCTTATGTTTTATGCCCCATGCTGGGGAGGGAACGAGCCTAGGAGCAATCCTAGCCAGCTGCCCCACAAGCTCAGCAAGGAAGTAAGTGGAGCCACTACCACACTGCTCCCTCCTCCCAGGCCTGGGGTGGCACACAGGTGAGCTCCTGCTCATTTTGGGAGGGTAGCAGCTGGCTGGTGGTGCAGTTGAACCACATGACATCACCCTGTGGCAGAAATACAGAAACTCTTATCAGACATTCTTGTGGGATAGTGACTGCCTCACAGCTTCTACTACCGGGGGATCCTGTCTGCAGTTTGGCTTCTGAATGAGCCCTGCTCCCTACGGAGAGCGGGAGAGAAGGGAGGAGGAGGAGGAGGAGGAGGGTGGGGAAAGGGAAGCAGAATTCAGGCCCTGGGAACACCATGCTGCAGAATTAACTCCGGATGACCTGTATCCATGTGTGAGCACTCAGATTAATGGAGCCTGATCCTCGGGAGCCCCACTGCACAGCTGTGCTTGAGTCCTCACTGGAATTGTGGGCACCTCTCTATGCTGGTGGCCTTCCCGGCATTGTATGCCAATTGCCCCCAGCTCTGCAGTGAGCTGAGCTGTCTTATTATCCTTTCCTAGTGCATTTAAGGAGAACACGTGCATCTTGCGTATGTGGCAGGAAGCTGCTGGCAGATCTATGATCTAGCCTGCCTCTCCTACATTATGGATGGTGTTACTGGCTGGCGTGGAAGGCACAGCCCGTCTAGAGCTCTGGAATGGGCAGCTGCCTCTGTCTGGAAAGGTTTTATCACCTCATATGGCGAGCATAAAGCTGGGATACCGTGGAAACAAAAATGTGGATTTTGAGATGCAACAAACAAAACAGAACTATTTTTCCACTGCTCTGGGGAAAGATGGCCCCCAGAGAAATCTGTGCTACCTCCTCCTTCTCTCCCCAGGAGTCTGGGAAAAGCTGCAGGGAGCAATCAGGAGGAGGCTCCAGGGATGGGAGCAGACGCAGGAACAGGCAGCCCAGGGGCTGCTGGGCATGCAGATGCCTTCCTGCAGTTGGACCAGACTTTCTCTTCAGCATATTAAGTATCTGTCTTGCTCCCTGTATCCTCTCTTACAGTGCTTCACCTCCTTATTTCTTTTTTCCCTCAGTCTTTCACTTAAGTATGCCACTCCACCCAGGGTTTCTATTTCCCTTTCACTTAAGTGTGCCACTCCTTCCAGAGTTTTTATTTCCATTGAGTTTTTCCACCCTTGCCCCCCTGCAGAAAAAGCACTGAACTAACAACTGCATCCTTCTCCATCTGCTGCCTGTCTTCTCTAGCTCCATGCTTCTCTGATTAAATTAACTGTAACTTAACTCTGAGCTTGTACTTTATCTGTCACTCTGGAGTTTCTTTGTAGATTTGCTCTTGGAAAACTCTGTTGCAGAACTAATTATTGCTAAATAACAACATGGATTACTTCTGCATAACTTCTGTATAACTAGAAGGCCCCCTAAGTAGCCAAGTCTACCTTAGCAGTAGATATCTATGACTTTTCTTTCAGGAAATGCCACACCCAAGTTTTCATATGGCAAATTAGAAGTGCTTCATAAATGTCGCCCATCCTAACCTCTCATAATGTAGGTCTGTATTCCCATTTGGATATGTCAGAGGGCTATGCAAGATCACAAAAAATAGGGTGGTTAGATTTGGGATTGCTATCTGGCCTTCCAAATTACCTGCAGTTGACTGGATGTTTGCTATGGTTCTTTGAATCTGTGTTATGAATGTGAAGTAATGTGAAATCATAGGTGACTAGGTTTTGGGGAGTTGGCTATAGTATTTGATTGAGTAACATCAGTAAAGGTTAAATAAATTCATTAATGTTCAACAGCTTTTAGTATAGTGCAAGAATAGGCTTATTTTGAAAACTGATACGCAGTTTCCTAGAAGAAAGATTCTGAATAATCCTTCTCAAAAATTTCTTCACAAAAAACAACTTTGCTAAATTTCCCTTACATGTAGATTTTAAAGGAAAGCACACTAGTCTCAGTTTCTTCTCCCACATTTCTGTTACTGACTCTATTATCACAATGAATGTACATTTGGCTGAGCTGATACTCACTAGAATGTGCCAATATCTGAATCCATATGTATTTTGTCTTAATCTGCTCCTAAGTGAGCTAAATAACTGAAACTTCCTAGTTCCTGGGCACCATTCTTATATAGCACTTAAAAATGCATCACATCTACATCTGTGTCATTATGGCTTTGTGTCATGGACTGACTCCAAATAACATCTGTTACAGTGTTGACACACAATGCATATTTTACAAGCTGTTTAAAAACATATTTACTTAGTGGACTAAAAATGTTTATCAGTACATACTCAGTCCCAGGAGAATGTCTATTTTCTGTTCAAATTAAGATGTAGAGGGGGAGAAGAGCAAGTTGGACAGCCCAGGGCAAGTGGTGTCAAAACCAGGCTCCAATCTACAGACCTACCCCAGTAAATTTCTCAAGAGTGAAAGTTTCATGTCAGATGTGATCCACTATCCCTTCAATGTCACAGTGAGCTTTATCTTAGTAAAATAACATCTTAGGTTTTCTACAAATGTATGTCAGATATATTTTGCCAACAGAATGAGCTACAGGTGAGGCAGGAATCCTGTACAAGGCTGCTAATCTGTCATCATGAAAGGTGTCCCTCGTTACTGAGTGAGCCAGTTTAGTAAATCGTAGGTATTTTGGTGATGGTTCGAATTTAGCTCTGCTGTAAGACCGTGGAAGCAATCAAAGATGAAGGCAAAGTTAGGTCGTGCAAGACATTTATTTTGGCAAGAAATAATGCAATCATATTNCTTAAAAATGCATCACATCTACATCTGTGTCATTATGGCTTTGTGTCATGGACTGA
The DNA here is from genome assembly GCA_013400655.1 of Mystacornis crossleyi. NCBI lineage: Eukaryota > Metazoa > Chordata > Aves > Passeriformes > Timaliidae > Mystacornis > Mystacornis crossleyi. The sequence continues at coordinate 5,486 of VYZQ01006102.1, read as the reverse complement.
CTCCAAATAACATCTGTTACAGTGTTGACACACAATGCATATTTTACAAGCTGTTTAAAAACATATTTACTTAGTGGACTAAAAATGTTTATCAGTACATACTCAGTCCCAGGAGAATGTCTATTTTCTGTTCAAATTAAGATGTAGAGGGGGAGAAGAGCAAGTTGGACAGCCCAGGGCAAGTGGTGTCAAAACCAGGCTCCAATCTACAGACCTACCCCAGTAAATTTCTCAAGAGTGAAAGTTTCATGTCAGATGTGATCCACTATCCCTTCAATGTCACAGTGAGCTTTATCTTAGTAAAATAACATCTTAGGTTTTCTACAAATGTATGTCAGATATATTTTGCCAACAGAATGAGCTACAGGTGAGGCAGGAATCCTGTACAAGGCTGCTAATCTGTCATCATGAAAGGTGTCCCTCGTTACTGAGTGAGCCAGTTTAGTAAATCGTAGGTATTTTGGTGATGGTTCGAATTTAGCTCTGCTGTAAGACCGTGGAAGCAATCAAAGATGAAGGCAAAGTTAGGTCGTGCAAGACATTTATTTTGGCAAGAAATAATGCAATCATATTTGTGTGTGTGTGTGTCTGATACACAGCTATGAATGCTGTGAAATTTGTCAGGGAGACAGAGGACCATGTGTACTTTTTTTTGATTCTTACCTTGTTACTGCATCTAAAACCTGTGCCTATACTTTGCTCAAAAGAAAACATCAGAGAAAAGTTTCTTATATGATAAATGTGAAAAGAAATTTCAGTTCCAAGTTCTTTATTCCCTTCTGTCCACTCCAAAAAGGAAACCTGGCTATCTGCCCATGTCCAGTACTTATGTTGCAAAATATTCCTGTGAAATATTTTTTGGAAAAATTTGGTGAAAACCAAGTGTTTCTGTCATTACCAGGACACTGTTGAAATTGGCACACCTGCAGTTTGACCTACTTCTTTGTTTTTGCAACTGCTAAATAAATTCTGTGTGATTAAAACTGGTGCCTTTCCCCCATCACAAACCCAGACCTTTAAATTTCATCCCGGACTTCAGCTTCATGACTTTCTGTGGAAAATACTTCTTTCTGCAGCCGCAGCAGCACTAGGTATTGGGAAACTGGACCTGACAGGTACTTGTTTGGTTTTAATACCTGGGCGTACTTCTGACCTATTGTAAAGCTCACTAGAGCTGAGCATCATATGCAAGTATCAGAAGAAAAACATGAGGAAAAAAATCCCAGTTCCAGCTTTTAAGGGGTTGTTAGTGAGAACATCTACAGTCTCAGCTGCAGATGAAAGAGAGAAACTTAAAATAACGATGAGTTTACTTACAGGATGTTGTCTTCTGTCTTTTGTTAACTCATCCCAGAATTCGCACATCATAAATGGAAGGAACTGCTTCAGGTTTATCCACGCAAAAATAACTTCTGAGCAATTTAGATCAAAAATAGTTTTCTTCCAATTTAAGTGGGTGATATCTTGAATAAATACAGTAAGACTCTACAGGGAAACATCCTAGAGAATTATGAACAATGACAAGTGTTGTGCTGCTTTTGTCCCCTGTAGGTGTGGAAGAGCACTCGCTTGACAACTCTCCTGTACTGGATGACAGATCAGCACTTTACTCTGGAGTTCATAAGAAGCAATTCTACTTTGACAGCTCCTGTGAAAAGCAGCCAGAGGACGACTCGGACTCACTCACTACTTCTCCCTCATCCAGTAGTCTTGATACGTGGGGAGCTAACCGGAAGCTGGTGAAGACTTTCAGCAAAACTGATAGCCGTGGCCTTATTAAGCCTCCCAAGAAACTTGGGACATTTTTCTCTTACCCAGAAGAGGAGAAGTCCCAGAAAGTTTGCCGCTCCTTGACAGATGGGGAAATGAAGAAGAGCCTCGGCTCGTTGAGCCATGGGGTAAGTACAGAAAGCATTTGCTTTTATGACAGCAACAGGCACAAGCACCATCTTCTGGTGTCCCTGGAGGAGATTCAGAGTGTAAGGAAGCAGATCCGATTGAAGAAAATGGATACTAACTATTCCTGTTCCAGAGCTTTTCTTTGCCAGCGACCTGCTAGGAAAGGAGCGTCCCCCACAGCTTGCGACCTACAGTTACTGCGGCACAAAACGAAAGGGGGTGGAGGTTGTGGCTTCCCAAACAGAAGGCTACGAGGGCGCACCTCTGTCAGCGAGTTCAATATCACCTATGTGGTGGAGAGAAGCCTGTACAGTCACCTCAACCTCTCACAGCTGGTGCGTCCCGTCACTGACAGGACCCTGAGCAAGGCCGACAAGCAGGACCTGAGGAGATGCCTGCTGGAGGAGGATGAGGAGGCCAAGAGGAAGTGGGCTGCCACAGTGGATCGCTGTACTAAAAGGGTTCTTTTGAGAATCCACCAAAAGTCTGTGAGTCAAAGAGTTGCCATGAAGGTGGTCTTCCAATTTCTGTGAGGTTGCAGTGAACACTTTCTGCTTTGTACTTTTAACTAATATTCAGTGCTTCTGCTTTCTTTGCCATTAGGAGCTCTTAAACACTTTCATGCAGGTAATAAGGGGAGAGCTTGATGTAATCTTGTCAGAGAAGCGTTTTGTTGAGTCTGCCATTTCTGTGTGTACAGAATAACTCAGTGACAGAGAGCAAATATGACAAAATGCTGCTTTTTCAATTCGCCTGGTGCAGAAATAGAGATCACTGGTGAACCGAGAAGGTTTGGGATGCTATAAATATGTTCTTTGTGATGCTTTGGGAGTCACCCAAAGCATCGCAAAGTCACCCATTCTCTTCACCAAGAGATGAACAACATTTTCAGAGTAAGGGACTATTGTTACTCAACTGTGCTCTATTTCTCTTCAGCTGTCCTTGCCTTAAACTGGCCCCTTCCTTCTCAGATTGCATCTCATCAGTTCACTCACCCAATCTGTATTTTCCCTTACATACACAGCTGCAGAGAGACAGGGAGTTTTGCATTAGGCAGTCACTGCCATCCTGCTTGCTGTTTGCCACCACCAGAAGTGTCACTACGGCTCCTTCTTTCTAGCATGTAATGAAGGTGGCACCTTCCCTCAGAGCATTATGTAATGTAATGAAGGTGATGTAATGAAGGTGTAATTAATGTAATGAAGGTGGCACTTCCCCTCAGAGCATTATGGAAAGGGAACAAGGGGTGGCCAAAAGTGGAAATCGTGCTTACAGTGAGAAATTAAGTGATTTGAACACGCCAGAGGTGTAATGAAGGTGGCACGTAATGAAGGTGGCACCTTCCCTCAGAGCATTATGTAATGTAATGAAGGTGATGTAATGAAGGTGTAATTAATGTAATGAAGGTGGCACTTCCCCTCAGAGCATTATGGAAAGGGAACAAGGGGTGGCCAAAAGTGGAAATCGTGCTTACAGTGAGAAATTAAGTGATTTGAACACTCCAGAGGGGTCCAAAGCTGCTTCCTGATTATATGATCCAGTTTTGACAGCTTTATTAACCATGATTCTGAGTTTCCTAGGAACTTGACTTTGGTGCCAGATCTCCAAAGCTGAGCCAGCTAGTCTGTTGTCTAGTTGACAATGTTCCCTACTTCAGTGGATGGAAACAGCAGTGCACCCGTAACATTAAGCAAGATATTCCAGTGAACAATACAGTAGAAACAGCTTTTCCTCTTAAGTAACAGATTTTTTTTTTTTTTTGAGAGGTCTCTGCTAAAGTTCTTCAGGTATAAGTTATAAAGAGTGACAGCCTTGGTCTCCTTGAATAACCTGTGGGAGATGAACCAGGCCTTCATGGTTCACTTTTTCCTTTTTTGCCACGAAATACAGATTTTTTTTTTTTCTACCCAATACCATAAACATTCCCTCTTGGCAACTTTACTGTTTCTTCTGCGTTAACTGCTTGCCCTGAACCTCACAGGATACTGTTTATTGTCACAGACACTGTACTCAGAAGATGTTGTTTTCCTGTAATGATATTACAATGATACAAGAAACCTTACTCGTACTTCTGTGGGTTGAATAATAGGGTTATCTTGGACCAAAAAGCATACTGATATAGTCCAGAGATGCCCCGTAATTAAAAATACCCTCTAAAACTGTCCTGGTAAATACAGATGACAGAAACTTTTCAGTTCTTCTATTAAGTTAGTCTTGTCTCACTATAGTAATTTCATTATGAAAACCATTCGCACTGACCTTTGCTTAATCACAGAGATACAGTTAAAGAAGAAATGGATAGGGGTTTTTTGTTGTTGAGGAACTCCTCAGTCAGCTGATTCTCCAGCCTTGTTTGAATGGGACAAATGTTGGAGACCTGCTGCCCTTACTAACTTTCTCAATGCACTTCTTCCTGAAACCACAAATAGCTGACAAGCTTCAACTAATGCTGCTCCTTCCTAGAAACGCTCAGTGTTTGTTTGCTGCAACCTCAGGGAAATTGCAATGCCTGTGTATTCAGTGGAAATGGTCACTCTGTCTTGCCTTGCCATTCATTTTTGTTGTTTATATTTGTTTCAGTGGCCTGGACATGCATGAAATTTTCAAATGGCATCAGTTTTTCTTTTCTCCCAGAAGAATAATACTTTTGATTGCATGGCCATTCCATTGAATATCCCTCTCCTCATCCACAGACCTTTTGTTTGGTGCAGTATAGCCAGGGTCCCTACTGGACTCTGAAGGTAGAAGTTAAATTTTAAATGTATGGGGAGGTCCATAGTGAAACAACAAGCATCCTTAATAAGGTGCATTCACTCAGAAGCTTTTAATCAACAGTTGTTTTGCTGTCCAAGAAGACTTCTTTAGGAGGAGCTCTGGCTTGTTTGACAGACAGGTTTGCTCAGAGCAGTTCCAGATGTCCTCTCTTCACTGCTGGGATTACCATACGCTGTAGAATTAGTTATAATGGTCCTTCACAGAAGGACCAAATTACTCCTAGCTAAACATGCTGTGCTTTAGAAACTGATCTTATTACTGTGGTTGGTCTCAAATGTTTTCCAAAAACAATTTTTAAAACCTGTGCCATAGTCACATTGCCTTCTGGAAAAAAAACACCAAAAAACTCTTAGAAAAATTCTACATCATAGCACTCTCTTTAATGTGTGTGGGGCCTTGACAAAGCTGGCTTTGAGTTCCACTAGAGTTGTGGTGGGTACAAAAACTGCATCCAAGTTTGTTTGGTGTAAGCAGCAAGAAGCTAGAAATAAAACCTTTTAAAAGCTATTAATACATATGCTTCTAAATGGTGAACAGGAAGAGTGTTTACTTTAAAAGAATGAATTCTTACAATTGTTTATTAAGTGTCACAGTTTATACAGCTTGCTTCTTCCTTATAGATAAAGCAGGCTAGTAGTTCTCAAGTGGTGGGTCTTCACTGACTCACAATCCTTTGTAGGTCTGAGCCAATACCTGATCAATACCTAATTGATTCTTAAAGCGTCTTTGAAGATACTCTCTCGGGTAGTTCAGGTCCTAAGAATTTTTAATTCACAAGCATTGATATTCTGCCTCCTGTTTATCTCAGCTCT
>VYZQ01006088.1:0-31499 GCA_013400655.1 Mystacornis crossleyi | reverse complement strand
GATTTGCTTAAATACCTCATTCTCCAGTTTGTGAAGTGCTATAATCCATGTATATATGTACATAGTTTAGGCAGTTACAGAAATGGATCTTCTACAGAGCCAGGCCTTCCAAGAAGGGAAATCAAAACGGAGAAAAACTTCCTCAACCTACAGCTGCTGGGATCTGCACTTTTGTTTTACACTCAGTAAACCAATGATTGCTATCACAACTTAAGTAAAAATCAGGACCTTCCCAGGTAACACAGCCTTCACAATTAACTGAGTGAAGAAATGCTGGAACTTCTCAAACCCTGATAAATGAAGTCAAAGTAGTAAAACAAAGTAAAATGGTTGAATTTTTATGTCCTGTGAGGTCTCCACCTTGCAAAATTTTAAAACTCTAGCCTAGAAAATAAAGTGCATAATTAAACACGATTAATTGCATTCCTAGATTACTGCCAGATAGCTTGTCACATGCCTTGCTGGCTCTAAATACACAATTTTCATTTGTTACTTCTAAAAGCCAAAGGCACAGAACTAATTGAGTTCAATCTATAGCAGGACAAATATACTATTAAAATATCATCAGATCAAAGAAAACAAATAACATAAACTTACAGTGAAGTATTAAAATAAATAAGAGAAAATAAGGAAGTTGTATTTATGAGGAGCAACAGATATTATCTCCCCTCTCTCTAGCACTCTCTTGTTGAGGCCAGCACTGTCATGGTCCAAAACCTGAGAGATCTATGGAAAGATGACAGGTCACACATTCATCAGACGTCAGTACTGCTAATTTTTCTGACATGCAACCAGTGTAATTAAAAAACAACACTGCTCTGGTTAAATGGAACTACATCAGTCCCTCAGTTCCCTGGGATTTTTTCTAAACTGTAAAAGAGATTTCACAATAGCTCATTATGTCATTTGGTCTCATGTCCCTTTAGAAAATAAAAGCCCACAAATACATTTGCATATTCACATAGTTCCATCTCTGGGTTCAAGGACACTTACAAGACACCTGCTAACACGCCAAATTTGTAATCATTGGAGCAAGAAGCCTGCTGCCATGAGATACTATTTCCACTCAGAAGCCATTAGCTTAGCTGCCCAGAGGTTGTATCTTCTCAAACTGCTTCATAAAGGAGAAACATTAATATAATCAGTTCTTTGAAGGCACAGTAAAACAGGTAGACTAACCCAGAAGTGATCAGATCTCGTATTTTCTGAGCTTGCTTAAACCTGGACATAGGAGGTCCTACAATTACTGTTGCAAGGTAGTCTAGGAAACCGCTCCTGCATTTCCCGCTTTACAGCCTGTTGCTCCAATAGTTGTACTTTTCCAGACCAGAGTCATCAGGCATTCCCTCCTGGCTCACGCGGTGCAGTGAGACGTGCTCAATCTCGTGTCTGTAGCACTGGAGATCGTGCTCTGGACTCCTGGGGCTGCACTGCTCTGCATGGGGTACACGTCTCCCTTATGCCCTTCAGTGACTGTCACGGGAATTTCCATATATTCCAACGATGCACCAGGTTGAAAATGGACATGCTGCTGTGGAGATGTGTCCTAGAGCCCTACCTCAAGCCAAAGTGAGCTTACAGACTCGGCCAAATGAAGCCCTTTTCATGTCAGCTGTAAGATACACATCTGTGGTGTACAGAACAGCTTATCTCTAGGCAATGAAAATCACCATCTTCACAGCGATCATAAAGGACCAGACACATATCACACATTTACAGATCTCTGTGCTCTACAGCGTAAATGCATCCTTTTACTTGTTTTGATCTGCGCTGTCTTGGATAAAAACCATACTACATTGAAATAAAATAAGCACTGAAGAATAAATGACTTTATAATAATTGGCCCGGTGTACTGAAAACCATCATCCAAAAATCTAGAAAAGCTGAAACAGAAATAGCTGTATTTAAACAATCAACAAAGAAAATAACATAACTATTTTGACTGAAAAGGCTGTGACCCTGTCAAGAATCTTTACAGTACTGCTCTTTAAAAGCAAAAGAAAACATTTCATTCGCCACCGGAGTAGAATTGGGAGCACTATAGAAGCCAGGAGAAATTATGCTAACAATATAATCTAGTGTGGCTTATAGCCAATTACACAGCAAAATTAATTGTCTCCATGAAATCTTATTTTTATGACAGAAGGACTAAATACAGCCTAACAGTAGTTTAAAACCAATACAACCTTCTTTCTAGTAGGAAACGAAAAGCTTGTTTTGTTCAAGAGGACACTGATGTACTCATGTTGCTGTATATTTTTCCCCCGGCTCCTTGATAAATGAATGCATGGTAGCAATTGCAGCGATTTTACATCCTTTAACAAGTCCACATGCAAAATGCTTGTTCATCTGTTTTCAAGCAACGTATCAGCATTTACGAAGCCAAATATAGCCAACTCTTTTCTATAAGGAACTTCAGCCCCAGGAAGGCTTTAACTAAACACTTGCACTGGATCAGGTAAGTAAAAGCCCACAAGTTTCTTCAGCTCCTGGTAATGGCTTGCCAGCTTTCAATAACATTAAGACAAAGAATCCGCAAATATCTGTAGTAAAGTATGCACAGTCTCATGTCACAGGTGATGGTCTTAATACAGCTTCGTAATTCATATTTAAAGTAAGGCCATAAGAACCCAAAACCTGTCACTGCCAAATATTTAAATTTATGCTCACCATCTTTCTCAGTAAGAACCACATTTACATGAGCTTCCAAATACCAATCTGCATGGTTTATATTCTTCACCTATGCAAAAGGCTTTTAACTATTTACTAAAAAATTATAATACTTGCCAAATCTATTCAATAAAGAAATGCATTAATACATAGAATTTATATCAGTCTTACCAGAAAAATCTCATGTAAATCCATAATGAATGGGTAATTAAAGCAAAGTCTTACCGTTCCCTGAAGCAACAGTTTCCAGCAGGGATCTTTCTTGATGCTTTAATCCTGCAATGTAATTTTCATAAATAGTTTTCTAGTTCAGGCAGAGATGGGTTAACTGCAAGCAGTCTGGATGCTCTCTTGCTTGCTTCCTGGAGATCACTGTTTTGCTTTGCGAGCCATCACAACTACCTAGGAAAAATAACAGCCAACCCTCAGTCACCTGGACAATGTGATATATTACTGCTCCCAGATTAAACAAAAGATTTAAAAGAAATCCAAGTCTTAAAACATGATGTTAAAATTTGTATTAATCTACCAAACATTTCATAACAGATGCCATTAAAAGAATTATTGCATGCTTTCATGTTCTTGGATAGAGACATAAAACAAGTGAGAAAAATTTATATACAAATGTCATAATTTTTTAAAATTACAACTTGTCTTTACACCGACAATATGAACTATAAACTAGACTCTTTTTTGTAGATTTTTGGTGAGAAGCTATAAGCAACAGTAAAACTGAGCCATGCTGTAATTCCTCAAGCAGAAGTAAACAGAATAGCGTGGATGGGGAAAAAAAGGCAATGAAAGTAGGAATCTGCTTTGGTATCTATTTGGGTATAACTGCAAGTCCTTATTAGAACAGGAAATATTATATGCCTATTTGGCACAAATACAGGCATCTGGCTGCCAAAAGGCTCTGAAGCTGAGACTACCACCTGCAAAACCACTGGCAGCAGATGCAGATACTGCAGTTTGGAGGGAGAGCACCATCCCACGATGGGTATGTCCAGAAGCCCATAATGCTGAATTATCAAATCCAGGTTGAATCTTGTTACTGTGAGGGCAGTTTGAATAATCTCTGTGAACTCAAGGAGCGATGACGCTATGTAGATCTGTGACATGAGTAAGACACCTTGTTTGCTAATGTGAACATGAAGTGCAGTTACTCAGAGCCTTGTCCGACCAAAGCATTGAATACCTCCAAGGACAGAGACACACCTGTCTGGACAACCACAGTGCTGTCAGAGCAGCCTCTGGAACACTGTATCTCAATCTGTATCTGAATACTCCAGATCCATGGCAGCAAATAGGACAGTCCATCTCCACCTCGGCTTGGTCAGCTCCATGAGATGTTTGACAGGGCATGTAATTAAAATATCTACTGAGCTGATATAACAAATGATACTGAGTAGTCACCTATCTCATAAGGGGGTGTTTTACAACCTGTCTCCTCTCCCCACCCTTCCCCTGACAACAGGAACCACCCTTGCCACTTCAGCAAGCATTATTAAAGGGCTCGGAGCCTTTATCCTTCTGGATAGCCCTTTGCAGTTGATGTCTATAAAAACACAATTGTACTTCTGTCCACACTAAAAGCAGCACTACTTTAAGTCTGGATAATTCTCTTCTAGCACGTTTATGCAAGAGTTTAGGTTTCCTGGATGTTAAGAGAGTATCAAACTGTGGCATCTGAGTAAAGTCACTGAGAGAGACAGGGCAGTCACAGGACAGACCTGCTCCTTCAAAATTTCTGTAAACTTGGAATTTTTTTTCTATGTTATACTCCAGATGCATTTTAAAGATAAGGCTCCATTGTTTAGATGCTTTTTGGTTTTGGAATATAAGAAATGACAGACAGTAGATCTGAGAGGTTACTGACACCACCCTATTTTCATCTCCCTGCTGAGAAGTCTGCTAATGTCTGTCAGATGCTGTTAGAGACATACAAGATTTTTGGACAAAAATGGGTTATCAAGTTTTAAACTCATAAAAGGAAATCCCAATTACCTGGAATACTTCAGGTTATCATCGTAAGTACAAGACAGCAGATTTAGGCATCATACATCACTTCTGTGCACTAAGGAGAGACTGCATGTTAGAAGTAATCACCGACTTCTGCATATCCCGGTGACAAATTGCACTTTTCAGTCTCTGGTAACCTGAAGCCATTATCCTTTGCTCTAGGGGGAGGAGGACGGCCAGGAGGAGAGGGAGGGAGCGCTCTCCATACCAGACTCTGTGTACAGTGTAAATAATGACTTTCATGGACATTACTTCAAAGAACAAGGGCAACCTGAAGCAAGCAGTCTCAAGTCAAACATTAAAACCCTTTGCAGACACACCATCTTTTCAATCCAGTATACAAAGGGCACAGTCTCCTCTACAAACTGAGGAAAACCAGACCCTGGACAAGGATAAAAATGAGGAACCTGAAATAAAGTAGTTTGGTAATAATTAGTTTAACTGTGAAGTGTTGCACAATGATTTGCCATACGCTATCTAACTTTATTCATCCCCCTTGAAAAATTCCATTGTAAGTATCCTATTTCTACCCAGGTACTATTTACACCAAACCACAACTTTCATAGATCTGTGGTTTGATACATCAGCCTCATTATATAATATATATACAATAATATATATACATAAGTCACTGAAATAATTGATACTTCCACTGTGCCCAACTTTTTCTTCTGGAAAAGGAGAATTTTTATCTGTATCTCTTTTAGCAGTAAAGAAAATTCTAAAGAGCCCTAAGTAGGTACACACTGTTCTTGTAAATATTATTACTAAATGCGCATTTCTGAAATAATCTTCATAACATATAATAATCTTTAGAAGTATCAAAATTATGAAATTAAATGTACAAAAAATGCAGTAACTTCATAGCTGTACAGTAAGACATCCCAAATAAGAGGTTTGTCAAAATGCACACTGTTCTCCAGGAACCAACAAAAGCGAGTGAAGGTAAGAGCTGCATCACTCCAGCACCCTCTGTTGGCCGTCAGGCAGCATGGTACTCTGTGCACTCATTTAATAAAGTCATTTGTTGGGTCTCAAAGCTATGACAAAGATTTCTGTAAAGACAAACGTACATGAAAAGCAAAGAGAAACCTACTGTGTAACCCAGTCCTATAAATAAAATCCTCAGCTATATACCACAACATAGTTTAATATCAGATTACTCAGTATTGCTGGATCTGTCACGCATTAGCCCATCTTTGCAGATGTTTATAATTGATCTAATTTCAAGGGCAAAATGTTCTTTACAAGCCCTGTGTCTGTGTCTGATATTTCTGAAAAACACCAATAATAAATGGCACCTTGCAAGCAGCTCTCACCAATAGAAACAACAGCTTTACAGAAAGAACAACTCTTTATGGAACATTATTCACTGTGGCTACTGAGAACTAACAGTGCATACATTATGCAGAATATCATCCACAAAAGAAAGCACTCCAACCAGGTCTCATCGAGCACACAGAAATAAAGTCCAGATGCCAGATACAAGGTGATCTAAATATAAACTCCATACACTGTGCACAGCCAGATGGTGTAATTTCCAGAAGCAAAGGCCCTTAGCCCAGCGAGCCTGGCAGCTGCTTCGCAAAGCCGGCTCAGAGCTTTACAAAGGCAGATGTGAAGTTGCCGTGGGGAGCAGAGAAGAAGAGGGAGGAGGAAGGAGGAGGGCTGAGATGGAGAAGTGGATGTGCTCTCATGGTGCTGCGGAAGATAAGGGTGGCAGGGGCTGCTTCCGAGAAAAACCACCCAGGGTGGTTATCGGGGCCGCCTTGTCCTTTCCGCCCCCTCAGCGTGTGAGAACAGAGGAAAGCAGCCTATGGCTGGCTGTGCAGCACGAGGCAAAGACCGGCTGCCCAGCCATCTAAGGGGGCTTGAACCACCACTCAAGAAAAGCCACAAGCAAAGGTGAGGCAGGACACAAGCAGAGCTTACTGAGCTGTCTGTCTGCTTCCACCAGCCGAGCGGTTGAGTAACTGACTACTTTATCTCCCTACAGCTAAGCCAACACTGGCCAGAACCCAAAAACCAACAAAAGAGCTTTTCTTGGCTGATCTCAATGACAGGGAAAAATTTAGTCTCAAAAATGTCATCAGCTATTGCAAACCTGCTCCTTTCACTGCCTCTTATCTTCACACCTTTAACCTCTCTACAGTTTTGTATCTCCTTAGTTTTGTTTTCAGAGCATCCTGTCTGCTCATTTGAAATTCATACCTTGTCTCACCACCCTTCCAGGCTCTGCTCTCTGCTTCTCTTCTTTCCCACATGCAGCTTCACATGATTATCTGCTAATATTTCCATGTTTATCAACTTAAGATGGTCCCAATAAACACAGATTCATTTGATAACAATCTCCAGAACATGCAGAACAAACTTTTACCAAACAAATCTGTAGTACTGTTTGTCAGAAATCATTCCAACCCTATTTCAAATATTTACACACGTGCTTCTACTTTGGGTAATTTATATTATACCACTTAACTGGGATGGAGAAATCTGTTTGATTTGGAATGTCAAGATCTGAGTTATTAGAGTCAGATATTTATTGCACAGAACAAACTAGAAACTACTTCACGAAATCTATGCAGTTCATTTGAGGCCACTTACTAATAAATCCAAGAAGCCAGAGGTGGACCCAAACTGAATCCACATCCCCAAACCTCAAAACTGAAAAAAAAAAAAATAGAGCACTTCCATTTTTCATTTTGAGGAGTTACTATTCTGACAGTTATTTTCAGGCATTTATATTTTTGCTTTATACTAGTTTCTGCTGGTAGATTTCTTTCTCTTTATCTGTTTTGTTATTTTAAAACAAATTCAATGCTTCATTTTTTCCATGTTTAAAAGGTCTGGATCCAAACAGTAAATGGTAGGAGTTATTTCCTTTAGGACTTGGCTGTCATTAGGAGGCTGATTAGGGCTGCAGTAGCCTGTTCAGTAACAGGTTACTTACGCAAGGACGTCATTCCTCTACTCAGCAACCCTAAGGGTGGGGTCCAAAACAGCAACTGCACCAGTCACACTTAGCAACTAAACGTGGAGGAGAAAAAAGAAAAAGAGAGGCAGGAATGGGAAGTGCAAGGGGAAATACCACTATTGTTCATGAGGAATGTAAACTTTTAAGAAAAGAAGGCAACAAACAACATGAAAGAATGACTCAAAAGCAGCTAAACTATTTCTCACTCAGAGTGGTAATTAGTTCTGAGATCATAATATGATAATGATTCTTAAGAGAAATCGTTCATGCAAAGACATGTTAATCCTGCAAAAGATCATGTAAATACTTTGCTATTCTTGCACTAGTCTTCCCTTTCCACCGAACGTTGAAACAATCTTCACTTACAATAAAATCCTGTTAAAAATGTTCCTGATGAAACGGCTGAGTATGTTGAATACTTACAGAGAAAGGTTCAGCGTTAATACCTTTGTGTCAAGATGTTAAATTTAAAAAAAAAAGCGAAGGCAAACATTAAAGATACTGTTGACAATTTTAGGAAGAAAATTAACTATCAATTTAATTTACTAAGTTTGTGCTGGTTAACAGTAGGCATAATTACAAGATAAAATACATTATTTTGAAGTTTTATAAACAAACATTCTGTGAAAGAATGAATGAAAACAGTACTTCAAACACTACTGTATAAAAAAACCCCAAATAAAAAACCCCACAAAACTACCCAAAACTATATGGCCATGTATCACTTTACTGTTCATTAAAAAATTGTTCCAGTTAATGATTTTCCCACCCTCTACAATTTCAAAGTCTTTCCTTTTCTCTACTTGGCCAGAAACTGATTATATATCACAGAGAGAATACACTTAGGTGGTGATGTTGACCACTTATATTCCTACAGAAGTGACATTTTTCATTTTTAGAAGTATTTAATGCCGAGGGGAGAAGCACCCCTCCTGAGCAGCAGGGATGCACTCAGCCAGCCCAGGGAGTGCAGTGCCACACCAGGAACATCCCTGCCTGCTTCAGAGCAGCTGTTGCTGCGCTGCACAACGCAAAGCCTTTGGTCTGGGGGCTGGAAGGAGCAGAGCTCTATCAGTTGCCCACATCCACCCAACAACTGCTCTTCTGAGTGTTTGGTTTGGCCTGGCCAGGCCCGGGCAGCCTGCAGCTCTGAATTGGTGCAAAAAGCTCAGGAAGGCAGTGTGAGCACTTCTGCTGGCCCAGCTCACACTGTGCATGCAGCTCCAGCACTCGAGCTTTCTCCTCATGCTTTCACAGACAACTGGTACTGCTCTTCCATTTGGGCTTCACCTCTCAATCCCAACACACTGGTCTCTTACACAGGAGTCTTCTCAGGTAACTACGTTGCTTCACACAGTAAGTAAATGCTTATTTAGTATTAACTACTCATTTAGTAAACACACTAAATGAAGAGCTGAGATGCATCACTCGTGCTGTGAAACAGACTGATAAACACACCAGCAGGAAGGCACTATTCTCTGATGTGTTATTACACAGTCTCTAGAGCCCAACATGGCAGACTGCTCCTTACCACTCATTCGTAAGGTCACATGTTTCTTTAACACTCACCTAATTTGTCACAAAATGTTCACCTTACTGATAGACTGTATACTGATAGGCTGTATACTGATTACTATTAGCAAAGGCAGTTTGCTAAACATTCTGTGGTCCTAAAGAATGAATTCACTGGTAGAAAAGAAGATAGAGTGATAAAAAATAAACACCTCAACTACGAAAAATTGCTAAGTGAAGGCTAGGATCAACCTTGATTGCCAGCAGGGTGGCAGAACATGGGTTATTGTCCCCCACTGTGGTCACTGACAGCTCCAAGGTAGCTCTCGGAAGAGCTCCACATTGATAAATACTTTGCGAGATAGCATCAATAAATGCCATCCCATTCTAGTTTTAAATTCTCATGACTATTTTATAAGAGAACGTTTCATAACCCAACAGTTCTAGATATATTTCACCTCAAAACTGCCTGTCAGTCTTGAATAACTTGCATTTGTCAAGGATTACAGAAGTGAAAAGGAACTAATCAGATGGTATTCTAAAAGGGTCCTCATGTCTATGATAGGGGATTAAACAAACCACAAACAAAAAACCCCAACCCTCCCTCTACTTCGTATTAACTTTCACTGGGAAAACTTGAGCACAACCAACACAAGAGAGCTAGTGGCACAGAGAAGAATGCAGAACAAAGGAATCTGGTTTTTCAGTATCATGCCTGGTTTCCTCCTGGTGAAAGTGATCACATAACCTAAAGCCTCATTGGAACTCAAAGTAATAAAAAGAAAACACTTAATTGCTCAAAAGGTAAGGAATTTTCTACATGTGACCAAAAGGCTTCCTACTGCAAGCATCTCTAATGGTGCATCAGGTGTTGGTTAGGTGACTACAGCAAGAGTGAAGGTCCATTCAAAGAAAAATATGAAAAATATACCTCTTATAAAAAACCTCAAATTTTTACTTGGGAGACAAAAATCTGATTATTCATTTTACTAGCCTTCTGTGATGTGCCTGGCAGCACTAGTATTCAGATAGGAACTACTACTTCTGTTTTGCTAGTTTTAATTAAATTCAGTCTCTAAAATGGCATTTCATTAAACAACTGTCCTTTTTCTGATCTTCCTCCCAACTCTGTTTTGATTAATCAGATATGGAAGCAACTTCAGTGACCCAGACAATGGGTCATGCAGTTTTCAGTAAGTAAACTTTGGATGAAACTCTTACACAGTCTGTACAACATCCTGAACAAGATTAAGACCTGAACTTTTTTTTCACTTGGAGGCACAAGCATGAAGAAGAGTTTGAAAGATGGGTACCAAAAAGGGTAGAACAGAAACCTATTTTACAGAGACCCTTTCATGATATGCAAATATTTTGTCAGCAGCTAAGTAGTTTAAGAAATGAAACAAACGGAACACCCACTGCAGCCATTACTTTCTCTTCATGTCATAAAATTAGCCATCTTTTTAATTTAGTTTAAATTTCCTTTGTCTAACTAATAGGCAAATTCTTTAGTACAGCATTACTTTTCTCTTTTTCCATCTCAAAACCAAACTCCAGGTGCCCAGACTTCACAATATCAGTGTTCTGATTAACATCTTTAGTGAGTGCACTTTCTAGTTGTCATGCAGATGGCAATCTCAAAAATGAGAATCATAAAGATTTCCAAAATGATAGATAAATTAAAAAGAGACATTCAGTTCTAGAATTCTTTTAAAAATTACTTCATTTAGGAAAATGAAACAATTCAGAAAGTATCTGCAAGGACGCCTTTATATTTGCCATCAATATTGCTTTTTTTGGTTGTACAATAAACCACTATTAATCGCACTAACAGAAAACTGCTTCAGAATAAAGCAGAGAACATTTTATTCAAAATTTACACTAACAAAACAAGATGAATGTAACTTGACTAAACATCCTTTTCTCAAAAGTATTAACAGCAATCATGAGTCCTTAATGTGTTTTTCTTCTCCACCATGCTTGGAAGATGCAGATCTGTTCGTCTCTGACAGTGAAACCTCTGATAAATGTCTACTCCTCTGTCATAAAAAAGGTGGGAAAACTACATACAGTTTCAAGTTTTGAGAGAGAAACTTGAGAATATCTGTGATTTGCGATACTCAGTACCATCTGCTTTTCTGAAAAACAACCCAAATCAAACCAAACCACCACTTACAAAGAAATAATGTAAACAAACATCAACAAATGCATGCAACTTCTGTGATAATGTTCCCCTGTATTCAAATCACAGATAGCAACATATACAGAATTCATTTATTGATGCTTAGCAACCTATATGGGAAATAAGGCATAGGGAAAAATATCTAAATTCTATGGAAATATCTAACTGAAAAACAGCAACTAGCAGGTAGCAGGAATACAGGCCTAACCCTTCACTCATCTATTAAAAAGAAGATGCCCCCTTTGCTTTGTTGGAGGTGTGTGCACAAAACCAGACAGATTTCGATGCTACCCCCTTTTTTCAAAACGTTACTTTGAAACTTTTAGAAAGCTAACTAAGGAAAATAACAATGTCTGTATTGTTTATGGAATAACACAGCTTGCCTTCATTGTGTGTAATTTTGCAACATACTTTTAACTGAGCAGTAGACCTCAAAACCCAGCCCACATCAGCTCCACTCAGCAGAGCCTCACGAGACCGTGTGGGACCGGTCCCAGAACGTGACCTCTGCTGCCCGCACCGGGACCCTGGCTCGGTGCCGCACCGGAGGAACTGCCGACTCCAGCATCCTCCGACATGAGGGGAACCTTTGCAGCCCTCAGACTTTCATTTCAAAGGGACGAACAGGAAGGCAGGGACCAGACAACAGCTGCCATTCACTGAAGAGTCTCCCGTTAATGATGGGGCCGTGCCAAAAGATACGTGCTTTTAATTTTGAAGATAATTACAGTTATTAGCTTTTGATCTGTATCATTTTCACTTCTATTTTCATTGCCGAGCTAGGACTCCCTTCTCTCAAAAAGTAACCTTCGCAAGTTTGTTCTCAAAGGTATATTTATGAAGTTCACATTCCCCAATGACATGTATATCCGAGACCTTTAAGGTACTGGAAAATCCCACCCTTCTTTTGCAATTAATAAGGCTGTTTTCAAATATCAAATATAACACTGAAGAACGCAGGAGCTAACATAACCATTCTACAAGATCTAACAAGATCTTTTGGAAGAGGACCCCACAAAGTGTTATTATTACATCTACATGGATTGTTGCTTCAGACACAAAGCTTCTTTCTTTTTCAGCATAAATCCATTTTTAAATCATTGTGCAGGTAAGTATGCATACAAGTATGAAAAGCATACAAGTTTGGAATAGTTTCTTCTACACAGACCATGGTTGGTCTGTATAAAACATTCAATATATAAAACACCAGTGTACTTGATTCAGTTCTGGAACAGGCAACAAAAATCTAGTCTGAAACCCCAATCTTTAAATACATTGGTCTGTGGAAAATAAGAATATTAAGGCATACTACAAACCAGCTGACAAAAAAATGCTGATCACTTTTATATGTATCAAGTACCTCCATGATCCTCTATCCATACTATATTTAGGAAAGTCAAAATTCTCTCCTTTTCCTTTCAGCTTTTATGTCTCGATTCATTTATAATCATTAGTATCAGTTTGTCTATTTCTCAGCAGAAAACTGCACTGGAAGCCTGTGGAGTTTTAGAAGTCAATGAAAGAAATCAAGTGCCCCATCATGTAATACAAATCCAAACTTTTTGTTACGTGCTGTATGCTACTCCCTACTTATTCTAGGCAGTAAATGAACTGAAACTGAACCTGATACTGATATTTGCCATCATTCCTTAAAGTATCTCTCAATTCTATCCTTTGATAATTGCCATCACTATTTCACAGTAACTACTGAACTAGTTTTGATATATGGTCACAACCTGCTTATAACTTCACTAGAGATTAACCTAACTTATAACTCACACTAGAGAACATGAAGATGTTTCCTTTAATGATTACTATAAGAGGCCCTGCAAACTTGAGCCATCAAAAAAGTGAATAAAATAATAAAAATTAACTATGCAGGATTTATACTGAGATTAATCCATACTGGTCATTTCCCCCCCCTCCCCCAAGTAATTTTATTCAGTTTGCAAGCAGAAAAAACAACACCCTCAGTCTCAGGATTGTTCTATACAAGCCAGCTTCATGTATATTATTTATTTTAAGGGGCTAATTAATAAGGAAAAATAGCTCTTGATACAAAGATTTCTAAAAAGGAATTTATGAGAAGTAAAGTTTGCTACAGGGCAGCTGGACTGTATTTAGAACCATTGTGTATGTTCACTGATTTCCATCATACATTTATAAAACTAAATGACACATTTACTAAGCAAAACTGTTTATAAAGGCACGATGCCTGCAGTTCTTTGCTCTAGCAGATCTACAATGTTTATCCCAGAAATGCGCTGTTCATTTACTCAGATACCTGCACAACAGCAGTCAAATTTTTATCTGTTTTGAAAAAGTTTGTTTTTAAGCTTTATCAGGACTTGCAACTACTGTTCCTTAATTCAAACTGGCCTAGGATATCTTAGTAAATTACTTCTAAACTAAAGCTTTAAAATTTATATGACTAAACCCAGAAGGAGATAAGGACACAGGCACAAAGTTACAACTTATCTTACTGATTTTATCATAAACATTCTTATTTATTTCTGTTCTGTGTTAAAGAAATATAGTAATACATGCAGCTTGGCCAAATATATCCCACGCTAACAGCTTTCCATTTTGGAACTTCTTGGCTTATGTGCAAATTTTCAATCTTAGCACTGCAGTAACTGTATATTTGTGTGTTCTTCCACACATAAGCCACTGGTACTTTACCTGGAAGTTAATGCAAAAATCTGTGCTAACGTGTTTCTCTGAGGTTTTTTAAAGTAAAAAGCATGCATGAACATCAAAGCACACGCTGCAAATGATCGTTTCTAATCTTAGACATGTATCAATTATTCACTAGCTTGTTCTTCTTACGCTTTATCGTATAGACTTCACCATGGCAACGCAATTCTTCCCTTCCTAGCCTTAATCAGTGAATCTGTAAACTAATATTAGACCTAGCTGTTGCATTACTTAATATTCTACTTATTACACCATGAACATAGACATATCTCTCTTATTACATCATGAATGCTATACAGCTTCCAAGATATCAATAAATTTTTATTTGCTTAGCAATATTGGAATAGTAACTCTCTAAGAACCAGCTAGTTCCTCTCTTACTGCTAAATATAAATACATAGCTTTGAATTGTCCCTAGAAAAATTCAGAATGGATGTTAATGTCTGGATGCAATACCTTTTCTACGGTCTTTGTACAAACTGGGAAATGGTTTGGAAATGGTTCCAAAACCCAAACATTTTAAAATCACTCTTCAGTTCTAGAACTATCTCACTTGTTTTCAGCAAGTTCCTTAATTTAAAAATGCTGTTATATCTGGCAGTCTTCTTGGTATGATACAATTTCAATGTTTTCTTTCCCATTCTTCATGTTTTCCAGCATTATTAAACATGTATATACATAAAAATGCATCTTTTTCTAACTCATTTGGGCCCAGCTATTTTGTCCCTTTCAGTGATCTTTTTCTAATTTCTTTCTTCTTTGTGTCTAATTAGCTTTTTCTTCACCCCTTTTCCGTGTGTTTCTCTAACACTCTTGATCCTGTTAATTCTCACCTTCTTTTAGCTGTTCCATCACACAATCATACTTCCTTTTCCCTCCAGACCAGGAAAATTTTTTATGTAGCTTATTAATCCAGAAGAGACATCTTTAATGCTGCAAGGTTTCTCCC
This sequence comes from Mystacornis crossleyi, assembly GCA_013400655.1. Lineage (NCBI taxonomy): Eukaryota > Metazoa > Chordata > Aves > Passeriformes > Timaliidae > Mystacornis > Mystacornis crossleyi. The sequence continues at coordinate 16,496 of VYZQ01006088.1, read as the reverse complement.
CTCACCTTCTGTGAAGTAGAACAGCCAACATTTCCTGTTTCCCCACTCTTGCTTTTTCACAAAGGTGCTCAACTTGTGATACTTCTGCTGGGGTCTCTATGGAGCACTGATTAAAGTTATGCTTTTGAGCATCTCATTACCCTCCTGGAAGCAATTTCTGAGGTTTTTATAATATATAAAAATCTTAAGGTGTCTCTAATATGTAACAATCTAACTATAGTATTGCCAGCACAGAAACTGTGATATACACAAAGCACAGAGTCCTTAATATTGTTCCCATAAATGTTCTTGGTTAAAATTATGAACTGTGTGGTATTTCCCTTAAGCACTTGTTATCTTCACCACAGTTAAAAGGAAGTTGTTTCATGACTACAAGACTGTTTGGCAAAGGGGCTGTTCGTTGGCTGATGCTGGGTACTGTTCAGACTGCTCCACTCTTCTTGTTTGCAAAGTGTGGGACTACACTCTTTGTGTCACCTTTGACTGTTGGCAGCCTCCCTTTGGTTTCAGCTGAGACGGAGTTAATTACCTTCCTAGCAGCTGGTACAGTGCTGTGGTTTGGATTTAGTATGAGAATAATGTTGATAATGCTGTGATGTTTTGGTTGTTGCTAAGCAGTGCTCGCCCTAAGTCAAGGCCTTTTCAGTTTCCCATACTCTGCCAGTGAGCAGGTGCACAAAAAGCTGGGAGAGAGCATGACTGGGACAGCTGACCTGAACTGGCCAAAAAGATACTCCATACCATAGAACATCATGACCAGTATAAAAACTGGGGAAGTTGGCCGTGGTGGGAAGGCTCAAAATACCACTGAAAAATCCATCAGTGACGAGGTCACCACACCTCCGTATTTTGAGCCAGCCCCAGCGATGCACACATTCACAATACAGTTAGCCAATAATGCTCCATATGTGAATATAAACCACTACACGGCACATCTTTCAGAGAGCAGAAACTGCTCCACCAGCAACAGAGGGCCCTGGGATTACGCTTACAGTTCAGCTCAGCTTGTACACACTGTAAACTTCTCCTGCTTCAGCTTCCTTACTCCTGCTCAAACATTAAGTCACTAATTTTCAGTGATCTCCTCAGACCTTGCTGAGGAACTGCACGATCCTGACCACACACAAGGCAAAACTTACACCCTGGACTCAATCTCCTCATTCATACACTAGGTAGCACGTGCACCAAGTGACACGAGCCATTTCTTACCATGCAATTTGTGCTATTTAGAAACGTGGATTACAAGCCCAGCAATGCAGCACAGTACTCTCAGATCACAACACAATTTCCTGTGACTAACACTTTGAAGACGTGGTCTCACAGACAGCCAAGCCCACTCAGCAAACAGGTCACACAAACCTGAGACAATACGGTTTCAGAACTTGAACTTGGAATTGTTTAGACTCCTGTTCTAACTTTGATCCAAAAGGAGAAATGTTCAAGCCTACCTACACAAATTATACTTCCTAATTCGGTTATAAGGGTAAAGTAACTATTCCTGCAACAAGGCAGGATTTTTTAATAAAAGCCTAACCACAGGAAATGATAATACTAAAGAATTTCTACTGGAAGTACTGAAAACAATCAGCATCCTCAAATGTGACCTTATTGCTAAGTTTAGCATGAAACTTAAGAGTTTATTAAAAAAATATGGGAAATACTTCTTTAGACGAGAAAATGTTTATTTCAAGTAACAGCAACTAAACTAAACTGCTATTTGAAAATCTTGCCTTGAACAAACTCGGCTATTTTGACAGTGTTATATAAAATATGCTATGTTTGTTATCTTTCACTCTGACCACCAAGTCTCAATAATGTCTTTGTTTAAGTAGTAAAGCTTCTATGAAGAATGTTAAACAAGACCATGGTGGAAAAGGTTATTTTCCTATTTAACCTAGTTTTCCATCTGACCAGCAGCAAAGTCCACAGGGCTTTCTGAATCATATGTAGCCCGATGATGAAGACTTACTATTGGGATTTTTTGGTTTAAACTGTAGAGCTATATTCCACAGCTGATATTCAGAAGTGTGAGGTCACATAAGGCAAGCTAGAATGGATTTCTTTTCAATCTTAGGGGAAAAAAAAAAAAAAAGATTAACAACACACCCACCACAGTCCGCAGTATACACTCTAATTAAAACTTAATTGAGTTTTCAGATCTTTTAGAAAAGGCCAGACAGTTACTGGATGCAGTACATTCTGGTTATGACTGATAGGATTAAGGGGAAATTAAATCAAAATAAAATAGTTCAAACAATTAAAAATAGCAACACTATATTCAAAGATAAATATGACTATGCTCCAAATTTTAAGATGATTTTGATCTAAGAGATTATTTGTCATGATAACTGGACCCGGCCCAAATTGCTATTAAAATTTAATGCACTCCATGATGTCGAGCAGGATTGCTCCTTCCAGCAGCAGCGAGGATACAGACAAATTTAAGAGAGTTACAGTACAGCTGCCCACACCTTAAAAGTTCATTAAATGATGCTCCTCACCTCATTAAGAGCATCAAATGCCCTAAAATTCCTGACCTTAGTATTTTTCCCCAAGGCATTTCTGAGGACGTATGTCAGAAGTTATTAGGATATTGCAGCTCTGGGATACTGTAACAGTTTTATGCCTCTTATATGGCATTAGGGTCTTGATTTAGTTTCACACAGAGGTGTCCAGTGCTGCTTGAAATGTTGCAGGTGTCAGCTGGGAAGGATACAGATCTCACATTAGTGAAATTAGCTACCCTTTCTTTCATGGTCTTGCTTAGGACAAACAAAACTAAGAGACAGACCCTTAAATCTCTTCCCCCCCTCCAAATACTGAAGAAATTTGAATATGCTTTGGGAAACAACAATGGTTTTAAAGTATTTAAGCTGGTAAATAAACAGGCAGAGAGAGAGGGGAAAAAAAAAGGAATTTTAACGGAGCAGTCTTAGCGCATTTAGCTATATCTCATTAAGCTAAATTAAGAAGACTCCCTACAGCATTGCATTACACAATATTATGCCCTAGTTGGTCACCAGAATGCCTATGATTGGCAACTTTAGCTTCTGAGTTTAATTGACATCCCTACATATAAAAGAATAAAAATAAGTATTTACACAGAGATGTCAGAGCCTTTTCAGGTATGAAATGAAGGTCACAAACAAGGAACGTTAACTACAGAAAGTCCCCAAATCTACTTTTAACTTCCATGGATTTATGCACAGCTGGGCAAGATGAGGAATGACAAATGAACTGCAATGACTTTTGCCCTCTTTGACAGTTACGTAAACTAAGCTGGTCAGTTTATTGAAAGTAGGCAAACTGAAAACATGAAGTCACTCAAGTTATGCCAGGACAGAAAACACAAACTGAAATAGATTGATCTATCAGTCATTCCCACAGTGCTTTTTTTGGTTTGTGCACTATCTACATACAAATTACTGTATAAGGAGAGTTCATTAAATACATCAGAGATAATGGGTTAAATATCAGATTGGGCAAAAAAAAAAATCAATTAGTTCCAATGATTGGTTATTAACACAGTGCACACGGGCACAATGCACAGACTGTTCCAATACGACCATGACAGTTTTTCACTTTGTGGATCTTCTTGCAGTGCCATCATTGACAAGTTATAGCTGATTTAGCAAAAATTTTAAGCCATTAGAATTGCTGCTAGCAAAGAAGCACCTGTGGTGCTGAGGAACACTCGGGGGAATGCTCTCTCTTCAGTCCTTTATGAAAAACAACAATCGAAAAAAAGAAAAAAAATTGCATTGTTGATCTACACGCAAAATGCCAGTGATGATGAGCCAAGTATAATTGTATAGAGAGCAAATGTATTATAGCAAAAGATTCCAGCAAGAACTCTGGACAGGCCAACAGAGATTCAGTCCAGTGGTTTCTAAGACTGGTTTAGCAGGCAAAAAGGATGTTCCTCCTGCAGCTACCACACTGTAGGAGAGCGTCCTTTGGTTCACTGCTCCTTTGTCCTTAGAGGAGCCCACCTGTGTTCAGTGACGTGCTTCTGCCTTGATCAAGAGCAGGTCTAGAGACTGGAAACCCACCAGCAGCGCTGACAACTTTGATGGCAATGCCAGTCACTTCCACCTACTGTTGTTGTACTCGATCTTTGATGTTTATGAGCACCTCCTACTTCAACAGTAATCACAGGAATCACTCGAGTGACCAAACATCATCATTAACCTTTTTTTAATCCTGACAAATGCAAGAATGATTGACTTACAAAGTAAAACTGGATCCCTCACAAATTCATCTATGAAGCATATCTAAGAATACTTCAAAAGGGCATATGCTGGAATTAATTAAATAAATGAATACTCTTTCTGCTAAGCTGTATAGACAGAGCTTCAAACACAAGATCGTTGTCTGCTACTAGAATAAATACTTGTGTGTGCTGGGAGGAATGTGTAAAAAAGTCAAAGACTAGTGAGGAGGACTGTAAATCGCTCAAATGACCTTGCAGCTGGAATAGCCCTTGATAAACCTGTGTGAACTGCAGGCCAGTCATTCTCTAGCATTGGAGCAAAACTTAACAGTGCCTGCATCTCTGCTTGTGTGCCTTTGCCTGGGTATTGCTGGGGGATCTCTCAATTAGTGAGGTAATGGAAATAAATTACTCTTTGTGTTCTAGCTGCAAATTTGTGGTTATTGCACTGCCTGCCAATGTTGGCTCACACAGTGTGGTATCTTGCCCAGAGACACAGCAAGAAGAAACTCTAAGAGGTCATGGTGGTGACTCCTCAGAAACAGAGGTCTAAAAGGAAGCTGGTATTTGTTTTAGCTGGGCTGTAGCTCCAGCTCTGGTATCTGCTTTGTACTATGGAGTGATGTTTGGTGCCTGGAATTATGAAGATGGGGCACAACTCTGCACTCCTCCTTACTTCCCATGGGCATGTGACAGAGGTTACTGAGATGTTCTTTTGCTAAATGAAGGCTTATAAGAAAACATTGAAACATGCTTCAAAAACAGCGATGTGGGTTTGTCACTCCTCTCTGTCAACAGCATCCTGCAGCGCGGAAGCTCACAGAAAGAACACTTTGCCCACCCCTGCCCTCAAAAATTTAACTCTAAGCTTCATTAATCACAGAGTTCCCACTGAAAGGAACACAGGAGCTATCAAAATAGCTCATACAAGTGCTACATCTAATGCAGCATGCTGTCTGTTCATTAGCCTGTAGCAGATGGTTTGACAGAAGGTGCAAGAAATTCGTCAGCAGACAATTCTGGACTGGGAAAGTGTCTCTTTACTTGCTCCAACTAGTTTACTTACATTTTGAAGCACAAGGATTTACCGAAGAAAGGACTTCAAGAATACTGAAGTAATTTATATATTGTATGCATATATATTGCATTTAAGCATGCAATCTTTCATTGTAGAAATAATAGCATCTTCTCACTGCTTGGATATTTTTATCAGTTAATTACGTAAACTAATGACACACCATCTAAAAAGAAGTTCTTGCATCCCTGAAATTTTTTTAATTACACAGACTTTAGTCTTTCATTGGAAAGGGTAGACAGAACACACAATTCCCTTACCTCATAAAGGCTAGTATTCCGCCTGTAGTTCTACGTGGAAAAAGTTGAAAAGTGCCAATCTTCTCAATCTTGCTTTATATGGAAGATTTTCCAAAGCCTGTTTATCATTGCTGCCAATCTCCAACTTCAATTTCTACTCTCTTTCTTGACTGCAAATGGCTTCACATAGAGATCTCCACGTCTTTGCTCACAACTGGTTGGGTCAGGAAAAAAATAGCAGGGCCTGGCTTATCTATCAAGTCATCAACACAGAGGAATATTTACTCTGATGTCCCAATGATATATATGTATTTTATTTTATTCCCTTTGTCAACAAAGTAGAGCCTAATACATGCCAACACTGAATTTCACAGAATACAAACTTACTCAGAATCTTCTGTGATTTCCATTAAGCAAAGTAACCCGCCATCTTCAAGCATATTGATATTAATTTTTCACCCAGCACAGTATCACAGTACGCTACCAGTAGGTAGCAGTTTAACTATTGCCTTTTGCGCTCTTTCTCAAACAGTTTTTATTATGAGAAAAAAATGCTAATCTACAGTTTTAACCTACTCTAACTACTACTGTAATAATAACACAAACTGTATAAAAAGAACTACGTGCCACAGCAACGCTCAAATATGGCTTACATGGCATATTAAGGACATATCTATTCTTCCCCATCTTCCGAGGGGGAAAAGAAACAACAAACCACCTATGGGACTTATGCAAATATTTGAAAACAACAGACAACCAGCTCGGTCATTTCCTCCTTTTCCCCACTTTCTAATAGTAGCAGGGATGACAAGAGTAATAATAGTATTACCGAATGCTTCAGACGTCATTTGAATACTGCTTCTTCTCAGGTGGTTTCACTGGCCTGAGGACCACCAGACTTTCATCACTCACAAATTGTTCTAGAGTCCTGGAGGCAGCACCGTGGATCCTCCCAAGGGAGGGGGAGCATAATCAGATTGTTCAAAGAATGGAGACTCATTTGTGAATAGTGGGACTGTAGATCCTGCTACTCTATACCTCAAAGCTAGGTATTAGCATGTGAATTACTAGACCAGAATTATTAAGGGAAGAAAGACTCCACAGTATATTTACAAGGCAGGAGAAAGAATGTAGTGATAGGAACAGGATAGCATAGAAATCACTCTGAAGACAATGAAAAATACCCAGCTACAGCAACCTTCGCTTTCCACAGTGTTTCTCTCTACTTATAACTTTGTAAAAACTAAGGAAATTTTAGTCTTTTCAATTTTTTATAACAAATGCATTAAACCCGCCCTCCTACTCTTTAAATATGCTTATAAATTTAAATTGTAAATTCACTCAAAAATTCAGTGGAAAGCTGGCAACAGTCAATCATGTCATCATATTAAATACCTGTATTTACAAAGAACTTTGTGCACTGTGCAATCTGTCAGAGATAAGAATATGTTCTTGACTGTTCCTTTTGGCCTCATATTTGTGTAAATTGCATTAGCATTTGCAGGTGAAACCCACTGCAGAATTCACAGGAAAACAGTCTTGCTTCCCCATCCCTCCTAAAACAGAGGGAAAGTAAGAAGAAAAGAACCCCCCAGACCACAGCTTTTGGGGTCTGAAGTTGTATTTAATTAAAATACAAAAATAGGAACCAATGTAACTGCACACAACAAGAATTAAAGCTGCTTTGTTGCCAGTTGACACTATTAAAAAAGGCTCAAAACCAAATCTAACCCATAGCTATCCCCTGTGGGAAATATGCCTTCCTCTGGACTTTATTTTCCAGCCCAGCAATCTTCAGCCACTTCCTTGGGCAAAGAATATCCACAAAGTCTCTTCCAAGGACTAATAAATAATTTAGAACAACTTGTTCTAAATAACATCGCTAAGAATTTGGTATTTCCATAAGCCTATATACAGCTTTAGCTCCCTAAAAATTTTTTACCAGAGAAAAGGCAGGACAAGAAGCCATCATGAGAACCAAACCCCAGCTCTTTATACTGTTCACCACTCCGCTTGTCCTTGGATCTGGATTCATGCCCTGTACAACAGAGCTGCTCCAGGCTGAGCACAGCTTAGCGACAGGTCCAGGACCAGACCTGCGGACGTAGTGGTGCAGACGTAGCCCCTGAGGACAGACTTCTGCTGAAGGCAGACCCATTCCTCTCCATCTCCCAAACTTTACCAGCACTGCACCTTCTGACTCGCTCACTCCTTCCTCCTCCTTGTTACTCCTCAGAAGCTGCTCCAGTTGGATCATAGCTTCCCTGATGGTAACTGACCTTTTCTCCCCCTTTCAGAAACATTCATTCTGACCCAAGACAACAGTCAGGGCTAAATATACGGCAGCTGTTCTCTCATCTTTTTATGATGGCACAATAGCAGCATTTTCCGACAAGATACACTATGTGCACAAAGAATGAAAACCAACTGTGTATGTTTGCCTTCTGAGATTACATTAGTAAGCATTTTAGGAACTGCAAGAGCAATAAAATAATAATTTTTGTTCTGAAGGGCACCTGCTTGTGTTCTAATGAGACTACTGTAAATGGCCATGGTTGTTTTGCTTGCCATGCTTAGACTGGGGAAGAAATACCACTGCAGCATTATTAAGGCTATGCAGTGACAGGAAGTCCTCGTTGTTTAAGCCTTCCAGTATTGTTCCTAAACAGGGAAAATCAGCTTCACATGGTTCTGACGCTGCCTGCCCAGACTTACAAAGTATTTTGCTTTACCTTTTTACGAGACAAACTTTAAGAAGCGAAGATTCAGGCCTAGATGATTTACAGCTAGCAAATTAGTTACAGCTAACAAATCGTGCAATGAAATCGAAGAAGCTATTCAAAAAGTCAGCTTGACATGAATGTAAGAATAATGCAGATCCTTCTGAAGAATGTATTCGAATTAGTATATTCAGAGGTATATGCTATACTTTGACTGGGACACCAGTGATTTTCAAAAGGCTTTACCTGCCCTCATTTTCTTTTCCCATAAACGGAAATTTCTTCCCTGTCATTTTTTATTATGCTCTTCATTCATCCCATCTCTATCCAGTCTCACCCTTCCACTGCCTTACTATCAATCTATCAAGTTTCCTTAAATTAAAAACAACTTTTACTTTTGCAATCTTTACTTTTCTTTTTATCTCCCCCTTCAGGATTTGACTTCTCATCTCCTGTTTTTACAGTAAGACAACTCCTGAGAATGTACAACATGTCAATACCAATAGCACACTTCAGAGACCTGCAAGGTTTAACTGTGATTGATCATTATTGACAGAAAACAGTTTTCTATTCTTTCTGCAATTAAAGATACAAGATATTGATTTTAACTTGTTATGGGACAACTTCCTATCTGCATGGTATGGATTAACTGAAAGATGACTTGTGTAATATGACTTCCAGACAAGATTGCTAAATTACACTGCAACAGACCAGAACTGAAATAACACATCATAGAAACCACCGCTGCTTAAACTGAGTCAAACATTGGGTTGGAGAATGTGACTCCACAAGTATTTCTAGTAGGGGAAGCAGGAGACTTATATTTACAGTCTATGTTAAAACTACTCTTCTTTACAGGTGAAAGACTCCATGTGACTCTGCACTCCTTGTACAGACTCTTACAGACATTCAGAATATTAAGGATATCAAGTAAAGGATATTAAGTAAAATAGACACTCATCAAAATGTCCTGCCTGAATGAATTGTAGCTATTACTGCTTACAAAATATCCATGAATCTTAGAATTTACAGGGGAAAAAAACTGTGGGTCTGACATTTATTATATAAATAAGCCAGTATAAATATATATAAATAAGCCAGTATTTTTCAAAGTGTCCTATTGACACTAGGCATTACAAGAAATATTATCTGGTTTCAGCACACGTGTTAAACTTTTCAAATAATTTCTTTTTGGGGATATATCTCTTTAAGGAGAGCATCAGAATCCCAAGTGCTGCAGAATAATTAAAATACAGATTTCAGGTCTGCTTTGCTACAGCTAAGAAGCTTATGTGATCACGAGGTCTTTGAACATCTCTCTTCCCCTCCCAATAGTTTTGAACCACTTGACAGATATTACTGATTTTTGACAGGATAGCAACGTCTAAGGTAGTTAAATTGCTACATGCTTTACAGAAACAGATGGCCAAGTGAAGAGCAAGCTTCTGACAAACAGCTCCAATAGATGCCCTGAATGAGATGAAGGATGGAGTATGGATTCACATCGTATTACACATTAGCAGAGTCCACATGGAGAGAAACCTTACCATGCCTTCAACAGAATAAAAACATTGATCATAACCATCAGAGGAACCATAAGATACAAATTCATAAGAAAATGAGCTTTACTAACTCCAGACTTCACAGGAGGGCATGTTTGCTGTTAATGGTGACCACGTTTATTCAGGAGACAGAAGAAATAGGCAAATATAATATGAAAGTTACCAATCGTTATTTTTAATTTTCAATCTTCTAATAGAAGTCATCTAATGAAACTACTAATAGCCAAAACAACCCCTCTCTCAAAACACCTATTGCTACAAATATTCCTAACGAGCAATGCTACAAATATTCCTAACGAGCAATGCATACAACTTTTTATGTATATAAGATGAAGAATTTTAAGATACTGAAAATACCCACTTAATAATAGCCAAGTTGAAAGTGCATCTATAGACTAACCAGATCCATTCAGTAATTTGTGAACAAATTCTAAGCATACAGCTTTCCTTCTAACTAATTTCAAAGCTCATCATGCTGTGGGGAAAAAGAAAAAAAAAAAAGTGAGACTGATGAATTCTGTGGAAAAGTCTACGCAGCAATAGTACAATTAAAAACAATTATGTTACTTGTTGTGTGTCATTTCACCCTCAGTGCCAACACTAACTACAGCATTATTTGTGGTATTTCATCACATGCACAGAGGTTGAAGTCATGTTCTTGCCCAGCAACACTAAGGTTGTCAGTCTCAACAAGTAAGCCTGTTTCTACCATAGGAGAAATTTAGCTTGCTTTCTGAAAGCACCAGTTTGTATCTTCCTTATGCAAAGTACACAAGTAAGCAGTACTTTTTCCAAATAACAATAGCATCTATTCAAAATATTTTTGCTTTTGCATGGAATTAGACTTTTAGTAAAGACATCTGAAAGAAAATGTTAAGGATGTAGTAGCTGTTTTCATCAAGTTAAAAAAAACAAACCGAAATGCCACTGCATTGTTTTTATACAGCTTGTCAGGTACACATAAAATGATCACAGTGAAAGTCCTGCAGTGAATGAATAGAGGTGTTCTGTTTCCAAATAAAGCCTTCCACAAGTTGAGATAAAGATTCTTTTTCAGTGATCTATTGTGCAAAGAGCCTAACTTTGAAAACTAATTTCTCTCTAAATAAGAACACACCTATTATTTAACTTAGAAGACAGCAATATCTTATAGCACTGCTGAATGTCTTCCACGCCCTTACATATGGGGCGTCCTGAGAAGTTCCAATCCTACTCCAGTGAGGTGCTCCAGTTTGGAATCCCATGCCAAATTTGTGTGCTCTGTCATGGCCTGATATGAAAGTCCTGCAATTGCTGCTCCAAGACAAACCACACATTATGATGCAAAGACTAAAATAAATCCACATCCTAACAATCACTCATTTACAATGACGACTGACACTTGTATTTAAACTCCTTTCAAAGCACTCTAATTACCTGTGTTTTTACGTAACTGAAAGAAAACAAAAAGCTCTATCATGAAGCATGGGCCAATATTTTATAGACATTAGTAATACTACTTGTAATATCATGTTTTGTTACAGCTCATTTAAAAATATGGTAAGAGGTTTGTGAGAATCTTTTTTTCTGAAGTACAAATTTCCAAGAATTAAGACTTAAGTATGACAGTAAACACCTACTACATTTTTAACCCTCCTTTCAGACATTTGCCTAAAGCATTTAAGGACATTTCTTGGTTGACATGGATAATACAACAAAAAGTCAATGAACGCTATGATTTTTACCTACACCATTTTAGGAAAGAAACTTCAATTACTAGGGACAGGAATCCAGGTTTTAAATTTAGTTCTCACCTCTGGTGACTGTAGTCACCAGAAATTCTCCCACCGTTTCTCCAGCCTCACACTGCCATCTATAGCAGCCTCGTGCTTGCAGCAGTGATGCCAGCACCGATGAGAACAGAATGTGTGGTTGTGTTGCAAACACAAAGCATTTTGTGAAAAACAGGTTTGGATTGTACATTAGTACAAATGTTAGTGACCAATCACGTAAACTGGTGGAGTTGTCATGGGATTAACACAGCAGCCTACTGACTTCTAGTCTAGGAAAGGTAACCCCTGAGCAGGAGCAACAGCAATCCTTTCAGGGCCAGTTTGGTGTATATATGCAAATCATGGATTTCTTCATGGAAAAGAGCAATGTAAAGCCATCCACCACACACAGAAGCTGAGGGAACACTAATTTGGAACAGCACAATCTGCAATTTCAATCAAAGTTCAAACGTGTAAGTCCTCAAACATAGTATGGAGCCTGTCAGGAGCTCGTGGTAGGAACTGCAGAATTTCACCATTTCAAAACCCTCCACAGGGCTGTATGTGAAATCTATAAAGTTCAGAAAAGTCAGAAAAAATTCCACTCAATAACACAATGAAATTTATACTTAGAGGTATTCGCTGAATAATACCGACTGGTGCCATTACATCACACAATGGGAAGTTCATAAATACATACTCATACAGCACATAACTTATTCTTAGCAGAAGCCATCAACATCAAGAATCTAACAGTATTCAGAAGCAATTGCTTAGAATAAATGAGAGATAATAAGCATCCTACATCCAAGATGATATAATACAGGAATTAAGCAATAATCAGGAACAGACTGTACTATAACAATGGTTTTTTACCCCCACTTTTAAGTCAAGCCCATAGCTCAGGAGACTCAAGTAAGTATGTATCAGGGTAATTTCAGGCTTTTTTGTAGATACTGTTTATATGTAAAATACTTGAACACTCACTAGGACAGCTGTTGGCACACAATATTCACGAGTTTTCCAAGTCCAGAATAAAAGACCTAATTAGCAAGTACAGGCATGGTCTCTATGTCAATTCCACAAGAGAAACTGAGAGATACACACCCCAAATCTTCCTACAAACTGGTGATAATGGGATTCTCTGAGAAACAGTTTCTGTTCTAGACCTTGCTCCAACACAAATAGAAAAGCAATCTGCAACTGGGCAGGTTTCACACCCAGATGACTGTTGTCACCACTACAGCTCAAACAATAAACTTTGTGGGCAGAAGAACCTCTTTTTCCCAAATGTCACATTAGCCCCAATCATTGAATCTAGTGGAAAATATTAAGTGAATTTGGCCTGAGTCTGGAAAAAGTCTGACAACAAGCAAGCAAATACAACACCAGCATAAACTATCTGCCCCCCAAATTAGCCACAGATCTAGACTGGTTACTTATATCAGCAACAAGTATGTCCAAAATTATCATAATTACACATAATAACATCTGAAGAGGCTATTAAACATTATTCAGGTTTTAAGCCAATTCCAAACTACAAAGCATCAAATTCACCTTGAGCATGGGATGCAAATTACCTCACATTTGTTCTCACAATTCCCTCTGAAGCACGTTTTATTAGTCATTGTCACAGACCCCAGGTTTAATTTAGCACAGCCGTTCCAACATTCAGTCCTCCGGGCCATAAAACTGAAAGCGTATGAGCTGCATTATGAAATTCTGTCCTATAACAATAAAGTTAAAACTACTGACAGCCTTTCTGTATGCACTACAATAAGCAAACCACTTGTGAGTCTAACGAGAGCATTCCCAGTTTTATGCTGTTGATCAAATTCAAACTGAAATTTATTATATGAATCACTGCTATCCTGATGATCACCTTTTCCAAGAGTTTAATCGTAAAAGTCCAAGATATACTGTTTTTCCAGATATGCAGATCACCCTCAAATACTGTCAAATAAAATACAGCCTTTATACCACTTTAAAAAGTTTTATTTTGTGGAAGTATAATATGTAATTTATTTATTTATTTAACCATAATTACGTGCTAGCAGGAGATTAATACAGGCTGGGAAAAGCATAAACAGACTAAGCAGTCCACTTTTGAAATAGAAAATACCATTTTAAAAGACCTAAAATATTAGTGGTGATAGAATTTTAAATCTTGAATACATAATCTAGCAGTTAGTAAGCTTGCAGAAGAGATTTACAAATGTACAGACTATCCAAGACTCACACAGTCATTACAGGACTAAATAAAATAATACAAAACACTACCACAAAAAAACCCAACCCACAGATTTGATTTCTTCCTGAGTGGAAACTCACTACAATTAATAAAAGCCAATGAGTGGACCCGTCAGGTGTTCCCGTCATTATAAAAAGGCAGCTGCTATCTGTAAACTAAGTTAAATTATTTATCAAATGATTCTAAATATCATCAAATTCAGCACAGCCAGTCATTCAAACAGCTTCTAATAAATTATTTGATATGGCTCTAATTGAAAGCATGAGTTATTCAGAAGCATTTGCTGCTATTAAGCAGCATCATAGTAATGTTTTCAAATTCTACCCAGACACGTCCAGAAGTGACATGCTATAAATGACATTGCAAATATACTCCCCTGCTTTTGCGGTATTATCAGCAACATCCAAGAAATTACGCAAATTAAGAAACAAATAATTTTGACAGCCACGGTAGAGAACATGCAGATTTTTATTCTGCACCACTCAGAAGGGTTTTTTTTTTTTCCTGCTGGACAAAGAAAAGGTGCCCACATCATTTACCACATCAACAGCATCATAAATATCAACGAGCTCCAGAGCATTAAACAACGCCTATATAGTACAAAGGCAACTTCTCAGTAATGACAGGTTGTACTGTATTGTTTAAGGCACATCCCTTCCCGAGGAAAATCTATTTCAAGACTAAAGCCAAAAAGCTTTCCTTCTAGTAAAATGAGTAGACTCTCTGTCATTCTAAGGACTATACATGACACTGTTGATGCTGAGAGGACTCAAGCAAAAGTTGGGAGCAAACAATCTCAAATTCAGGTTAAAGAACACAAGGCCAATGAACAGAGAAGAGTAAGTTATTTGAGATATTTATTTAACGGAAACACCAAGAGTCTTCATCAGGTGTTCATGCATTTCAAATTAATATGGTAATCAGCTATTAACCACATTCAAATGAATAGGAAATGTAAAGCAAATGTTTGGGATTAATAAATTTCCAATTTATAAGAATAAAATCTAGCTATTATACTTAAAATGACATGAAATAATCAGTTCTTTGGTTCAAAACACTAGCATGGTTTCAGATACTTTCTAGAACTACAGATGTACATGACTATGGTCACCCACGGATGGATGTGAGGTGCACAGTGGCAGTTTAAGAAGAGATATAAATTACAACACAGGAAATTAACAACAGATTAACAAAAGAAAAAAAAATAACCCCGAAGGTGGTCAGACACTGGCACCACCATAATCACAGACTGCACAACCTCCATTCCTGGAAATACTCAAAACTCACGTGGACAAACTCTGAGCAACATTATCCAGCTGGACTTGCTTTGAGTGTGGAGACAGAACTAGGTGACATCCAGAGGTCCTTTGCAATTTAAAATACTCTACAATTCTGCACTTTTTTCCCCCCTAAAGTTCCTTTCCTTATTGGAGGTGTACTTCTCCGTTTTCATTTACACTCCATTTTACACAAATCTCCCAATTATTTACAGTGGCTTTAAAACAAAAATCAGAACTCTGTTTTGTGAGCAATCATGACAAGATCATTGATACAAATGATGTAATATTACACATTTGGCGCAAAAGGACCCATTAATTTTATGGTAGTTCCATCACTAGAGTCTGCTGAGATACAGTAGCTAAAATAAAAGCAAAAGATTCATTTACAAAGTAATAAACAGCTCTGATCCTCGCAGGCTATTATCACTCCTTCAGCCTGCATCACCCACATGTTGCAGGCGTTTGGAGAGGAGTGAGAGGACAGAAAACGAAGGAAACGGCAGATCAAAAAGCTCGAGTGACCCTATAGGAAGCACTGCATGAATCAGGTGTGCACGTACATCAGACCTCGCGTCTCACACCGAAGACACACTGTAGAGGACAACGCCATGAGTACCTTTGTTCACATGCTTCAGGGGTGACCTTAATGAAGACGTAGTAAAAGCATCCTGTGTGCACCTGTGGATATTAACCGGCCCACAGTTGCCTATACCACTGAAACATTTTTTTGCTCTCTAAAGAAAAAAGGCTTAAAAAAAATAATCCCACCACGAGGCCTCCAGAACCAGTTTCTTTCCCACTCCTTAAATAAGAACCGTGCTATTTTTAAGACGCATTGTGATGGGAAGCACATCTAAAAATAAGTTTGCTGGCGCTCGGCGGGCCACTGTCGCTCCCCACGCCCGTCCCCGGCAGGGCAGCCGGCCCGGTCCTCGGTCCCCGGGGCCGCCTCGGGCGGGGAGGGGGCCGGGGCTGCAGGTGGGGAGACGGCTTTGTCTACGATCGGGCGCTAAGCGACGGCGGCGTCAAGGCGGGCGGCCGCCGGCTGGCGACCGGGCTGCGAGAAGGCGGAGGGGAAGGGGCAGCCCCCACCTCACCGACATCCCCGAAACTTTCCTCCGCGAGGGAAGACGCCGCCGCCGCGAGCCCCCGGAGCGGAGCCGGGGACCGNCCCGCCGGGTGCCCCCGCCTCTCTCTCTCCTCGCCCGCCGGGACGCGCCCCGCGCCGCCGCCCGCCCGCCCGCTCACTCACTCACCCGCGTCCGGCGAGCGCAGCCACCGGCACCTCCTGCCCTCGCTCCCTCCCTCCTGTCAAGTTGAGCCCGGCCTCCCTCCGCCCGACCTCCCTCCGCCCGGCCCCTCCTTCGCCACCGGGAGCCGCCGCCACCGGCCGGGCCCTCCCCCA
>VYZQ01006084.1:13073-24720 GCA_013400655.1 Mystacornis crossleyi | reverse complement strand
GACCCCGAGCCGCGCGTTCCCATGGCAGCCGCCCCTGCCCATCCTCGGCTCCCGGAGCTGCCCACGTGTGCGGCCGCTCCCGCGCCGCCTTCCACGTGCTGCGCTCTGCCGAGCGCGGCCTCGCTCGGAGCCGACCCCCGGCTGCCAGCCGTGGGCCCCGCCGGGGCCGGGGGACCCGCCGCAGCACGGCGAGCCTTGCGTGGCTGCCGGCCCGACAGTGGGCGGCTGTGGGGGTGAAAGCTCAGGGAAACTGGTAGCCCTGGTTCTCTTGGCAGCGCCAGTGCTGCCAGAGGTCATTCCAAAATCTGGGCTAACGGTCAAAATGGAAATAAGGAAACAACAGCAAGTTAGCTGGGGTACTACTTGAAAGTGTAGCTCTTAAGAATTTACATGGATAGAGACTGCCTAAGTCTTGTCAGGATATTGCCTTTCATTTATTCATTCTGTTACTCAGAAGAATAAAAGAAGAAACTCCCTGAAATGATTTGCCTTTTATTGACTTCCAGTTGTCTAATTTGTTTTCATTCCTGTATTAATTAGAATCAATATATTTACACTTAGCTTCCGGTAGAGTGAAGTTATGTTAATTAATTGACTGTGAGGCTGATGAGAAAAGAGGAGCATCAGCTGATGGCGGCTGCTAGGAGTGAGAAATAGCTCTGTGAGAAGCCAGTTTGTGAAGGAGCGATAATTCGGCACAGAATCCACTTATTGGCTATTACAGGATCTGTTAGCTACTCAGGTTTAATTTCCTTCAGTTAAAACACGTACAGCTTTGGATTTAACAATTGCTTGTGGTGTCTCTAACTGTAAATAGCCATTAAGTACCACTGCATCTTAGTAAAATTCAGGTTTAAGAGAGTGAGGAGTAAGGTGTGTGTTTGGCATAAGCATTTTTATGGATTAAAAGTCTCCAAAACCCAGTCTTTTTATATTGTATCTACTTTTGATTGAACAAACTACATATATATTGAAATTGACACAAAATAAGTGTGCACATTAGAATACATAATTTGGCTTTAATATATGTGTGCGTGATTTCCCACACAGGTTTTTTTCGGCAGAAAATGCATTTAGCATTGTCGTTAGGTTTTGGCAGAATCTGTCTTGATTCCCCCTACATTGTTCTTCACAGGGGAATTCATTGTTGGAAATAACCTTGCAAAAAACCCAATGTAACTCTGCCAGCAATTGCCATGGAGCAACCCCAAATTGGAAATTGAATAGTAATTCAAATAATAGTAATAATAATCATAAAGCTTGAAACATTAAATTTCTGTTGACATACAATGCTCAGTGCATCACCATGCCAAGGGCAAGACTTAAAAATGTCTCATTCTCTCTTTGTCATTTCAGTTGGACGAATTGTCTTTGAATTATTTGCTGACGTTGTACCTAAAACTGCTGAGAATTTCCGTGCGTTATGTACGGGAGAAAAAGGAATAGGGCCTACCACTGGAAAACCTCTCCATTATAAAGGATGTCCTTTCCACAGAAGTAAGTTCTATGAAATCCTCTGTTTTCCTTTTGGTAACTAAAGTAGTCTACCATGAGTATTTGAAATAATATTAAATGATATTTCAAGTAGTTGTTAAAGAAATAACTTTACTCGAGGCAAGTTTTTGGCTTTTTGATCCTCCTAATGACTTGTGTTCTTACCATGCATTGACAGTAGTAAATTATAAATTTACTAGTAATTTTGAAAAACTAGTTTACTCTGAGTTGTAAACAGGTTGAAATGAATTTCAGGTAAAAGTTTAAGTATCAAGTGATATCCACATAACTGAGAAGGAGTACTTAAGGGACACTTGGTAAATAAAAGATGGATTTTGGTCCCATTTAGGTGCTGGTGACCAGGATTGCTCTTCATCTTAGAATAGTTTTTTTTTCCTCCTGCCTTTTGTGCCTTGCTGATACATTTAATAACTATTTTATTTTACAGTTATTAAGCAATTTATGGTCCAGGGTGGAGATTTCTCAAACCAGAATGGCACAGGTGGAGAAAGTATATATGGTGAAAAATTTGAAGACGAAAACTTTCATTATCAGGTACACTGTTGAAAACACTAATTCTATTCAGTTTGTTGAAGTTTCAGTGAAGTTACTCCTGCTGCAGTAATAAAAGTTATCAGCATTGGCATTTGCCATTTTCATACCATGTTACATGTGGTAGCACATGAGGGACTCCTCAACAACGCTGACTAAAAAACTGTCCCACAGTTAAAGCAAAGCCCTGGCTGCAGTTGTACTTGCCCCCGAACAGTATTTTAGAAAAAAAAAACCCACAGCAGTCCTCCGCTAATCAGACATCAAAATCCTTTACTGAGTTCACAGAATCACAGAGTCAATTAGGTTGGAAAACACTTTTGGCACCAATGAGTCCAACCCTTGAGCAAGCACCACCATGTCAATCGGAGTATACCACTAAGTGCCACGCATAGTAATGTCTTGAACACCTCCAGGGATGCTGACTCCACCACTTCCCTGGGCAGCCCATTCCAATGTTTAACAACCCTTTCTGTCAAGAAATTCCTCCCAGTGTCAAACCTTAACCTTCCGTGGTGCCAGTTGAGGCCGTTTCCTCTTACCCTGTTGCTGATTGCCTGGGAGAACAGACTGACACCCCCACCTTGCTTTCAGGCGGTTGTACACTGATAGGGTCCCTGAACCTTCTTTTCTCCAGGCTAAACAACACCAGCTCCCTCAGCCACTCCTCACAGGACTTAAAGGACTTAAGTTTGGAGCTATAGCTGGAAGTGTGACTCCAGTATTCATCTTAAAGATAATTCCAGTTGTGTTCTGTCAAGCGTGACACTCACTCTGGTGGTGCCCACAGCACTGTTGCTAACAGTGTCTCTTCACTGGTGCCTGTCACAGCATCCCTACCTCCCTGAAGGTGACTTTGTGTCACTACATTTTTTGTTGTTCTTTGAGATCTGGAGGTGATTATGAACATGATGCAAATGACTCCCATTTCTGTACTTCTCTGACTTCTCAGCTACAACAAATGTTGTCAAAGTGCCAGAGATGAGTTGAAGAACTCATTTGGATCCCATACAGAGTCAGAGCTTGATTCCTGTTACCTGTTTGCCAAGTATTTTAGGGTTTTACTGGGAGTTAAAATGTCTCTTATTATGTAGAAATTCACTGGCTCTTGCACGTAATCTGACAGCCCTGCAAAGTGTTCTCACCCACTGCCTTGTAAAACAAAGTTTTTTTTTGTTGATGTTTGAGGACACTGGAACTGTTTGTTCTTCTATTGGTTGCATGAACTGTTGCAAATTGCAGTAAACTGCAAAACTTCTGTCAGTAGTCAGCTTATCTCAGATCAGTCCCACTAGGGTTTTCTTGATGTTACTTCTCCAGCTAATGGCTCTGCTGTTGTGGAACACCCAACTTACACAATCCCCAAGCACTGTTACTATGACATAGTTTTGCAAGCCTTGGATCTGTCAGAGAATCTGATTTTGTCCAGATTTTTTTGCTTGCTTTATAAGCTTACAGAATGACAGCAGAAACCATCATGGGAAAGACACTTCATATATCTGCAGTGTTTTTCAAAACACAGCAAGAAAATGCATGAGTGACAACAGTTTTCTTTATAAAGAGAGACTTTCATAATTTGGGACTAACACGGAAACTTGGTCCCAGACAAAATGGGGTTGTGTATAAGTGTGAAGACTGAAGGCACCAGACCGCTTATAACTTCCCAACTTATCCCGCCACATCTTTACAGGCAAAAGTAAACCTGCAGGTATAAGGCAAAACCAGAACTTACTGTTACTTGTTTTTTTTGTTTACAAACCATTGCTGCCTAGCATTTGCTGTAATTGGGGAGGGAGTGGGGGGGAAATGTAAGATTTACAACTCTTTGGCAGTGAAGCAGTGACCAGCCTCGAATGGTATTTGCAAAAAATTTGCTGTGGGGCAACCCTTCTGTTTAAGTTGTTTGCCAGCAGCTACAATGCGAAATGTCAGATATTTGTTCTGGAGGCTGCAATCCTACCAGCTGCCTTCTCTTGCCCCTGCACCCAGGCTCCTCCTTTACATGCCATCTCTGACTCCCAGGGTGAGTTTCAAGGTTAGAACAGACAAAACCAAGCTTCCAGTAGCTTGCTGTTGGCTAGGTGTGATTCTGGCTTTCAGCTGTTGAACCTTTTCCCAGAGCTCCTAAACCAAATCCTGACTCAAAGATTCAGATTTACTGTGCCTTACGACCAGATGAACAGTTCAGGCAAGGAGTTCTCCCTACAACCATGGAAATCCAAACACTGTGTGGGAAAACAGTCTTCAAAAGAACAGGTTCCTTGAACTGGCAGTGAATGTAGGGGAAAACCAGATGCTTAAATGCACCTATCGCAGATTGTTATCTCAAACTAAGCAACATCCCATTGAGCTCTGAGGTCTGTTTCTATGTCCTCTGTGCTATCATAGTTTTCCCCCCTCCTCTCCTTCCCACAGTATCAAGTTTCTTAGCAATACCACAGCATGAATGCTTTAGATGGGTACCAGTGTCTTGGTAGAACATCCTGACTTACATTAGACAGAGTTCCTTGCACCAGACCAAATTGGGGAGAATAATATCTTCATGGCTGGGTCATGCCAGTTAAACAAGACATTCACAACACGTACGAAAAACACATTTTTCAGTGTTACAGGTAAAAACGAAATAATCTGTGTGATAGGATGAGAAAAATCTTTCATTTCAAAAAATGAAAAAGTACTTGCAAGAAACAAGATAAACAGTATTTTCTTACACTGGGCTGTTTAACTTTTTTTTTTTTAAGTCTGTGGCCTCAGTGGCAAAATAATTAGATGGTTAAAAATCCCAACAGATTAAAAACTCTGTCTCTAGGAAAGTGAAGGAGATAAAATCCCCAAACAAAACCACCAGCCCATAAATAATAAAGACCACAGTCCTCTAAACTCCACAGTTCCACACCATACTTTGTGTGAGTAGCCCTTATAAAATTAACATAACATACCCATCTTAGCAGTGTAGCATTGAAGTTGGTTTCAGTGGTGTTTAGCCTCATTTCTTTAGGCCAGTTGTCTTAAATAATTCAGTGAGGAATTTCACATGTTTCTCAGGTGATCTGCCTAAACTCAGCAGCTGTGCAGGGGAGGGAGTGTAGAAGCAGCAGACGGGCGTTACAGCATTAAGTCACACATGTGGCTGTGCTTGCTAGATCGGTAGGGGCCAAGTAAAGACCCTCAGTCATGGCAGGTAAAATTAGTTGCCAACTGTGTGTCACCATCTGGTTTACCAAGTTGTTATGGCTGTCCTGGCTGCGTTTATGAACAGCCTTACAGAATCTTCCATGTGATTTTATAACATGTTTTAAATGTGGATTGTGATTTTTTTTTTTCACCCCCGTATGCAGCATGATAAACCAGGTCTCCTGAGCATGGCAAATGCAGGACCTGGTACTAACGGGTCTCAGTTCTTTATTACGACGGTGCCTACTTCTCACCTGGATGGGAAACATGTGGTGTTTGGCCAGGTGATCAAAGGAATGGGTGTAGTTAAAATACTAGAAAATGTTGAAGTAAAAGGAGAAAATCCTGCTAAGGTAAGCAAAATACAAAGCACTGAGGGATGATGTTTATTATTTCATTATATGATGCATAATAATTTATTTTAAATGCTTGGTGTAATATTTAGAACTATTAAATGTTAGCCAGTTATTTTTACTAACTGGTAATTTCCATGTTACTGTCCTTGTTGAGAGGCTTTTGTTCTTGCACTGTACATTTTCCTTGCACAAACCATTTATTGTTCAACACAGCTGTGAGGGTGGAAGCTTTTGCTAGAAGTGTAGGATGGGAGATGAAATTAAAAGGTGGAATTCACAATCCCACCTAAATGATACGTAATTCTTATAATTTTTATGTCAGAAGTCATGTTTCTGGAAAAGCAATTGGTGTGTAGGTCATACCAGTTTGTGGGTGTTTGATGAATTAATACCGCTGTAACTTTAAAAGACTTGGCAGTTGAAGAAAAACCTTCTCTAATGTAGTAGAACTTCCATGTCTTGTGTTTTGCTGCACTTCAGCTTGCTGCCAGTTCCTCTTCCAGCCTCTCCGGGAAGCGTGGGTATGGTGTTTTTGGAATGCTGCTCCTCTGAACACAACACTTTGTGTGATAAAGCCTTTTAATGAGGATAGGCTAATGATGTGATGGGTTTCTGAAATAAATGCACCCAAACAACAGATGAAAAAGCCTTTTTATGGAATTACAAAAATTTCAAAGAGCACTTGGAAGTTACTGCTTTTTAAAAAATTGTCTTAATAAGCAATACTGCTATTTACACTTCATTTTTTCAGTTGTGTGTCATCGCTGAATGTGGAGAGCTAAAGGAAGGAGATGATTGGGGAATCGTTCCCCAGGATGGATCTGGAGATGCTCATCCAGATTTTCCTGAAGATTCAGACATAGACTTGAAAGATGTAAGTATTTTTCTTCTTAGGTATTTTATAGATTGCAAGACTTGTGGGTAATCTGAGTTACATGGTGTCTGTGATGATGTTCATTAACCTTTTTTCTTAAGAATGGATTGAGGTCCTGATTAAATCGTGACATTGTATTTTAAGAAAGAGAAGGCTGTAGAAAGGGATTGTTATCTCTTTTTTTTTTCAGTGGTAATTTCAGCCAGTTTTTTTCCCCAGTGACTAAAACCTCAATTACTTACAATTGTCACATATATTTTCTGTTCTTGGTTTCTTTTTACTTTTGTTTGAGCTATAGTATCATTTTGCAATTACTAGAACTCCATCCTGAAGATGACTAACTTAATGTTGTTACCTGCACACTTTTTCTGTGCAATTTTTAAAATATCCACCCTTTAACAGACTCTGCCTCACTTTTAGAAATAAAAAGCCTTTAAAAAAGATTTTTACTATATCAGAGCTAGCTGTTCTCAATTCCCAGTAGGTGTTTACGTTTTAAATTGTTCAAACTGAAGGAATATCTGTTGCTGGAAGTTAGGAAGTGGACTGGTCAAAGCAGCTCTTCTGCAGGTTTTTACCTTCTCATGAAGGTGAACTAGACAAACTGTGTAAGTCAAAGAGTGATTTGAGAGAGGAGGAAGAAAAGGGGGCTGCATGTGTCGATTCTAAATAGAGATTTAGGATAGTGAAAATCCATTTGACCTAGAAAACAAACTCTTTGGCTATTGAGAAGCACTTTGACTTATGAAATGTTTCTTTCTGGACCGCATTTCATGTGGTGCAGAATTGAAGTTGGCAGGTGCCTGTGTCCTCTAACTTAAAACTTGTTTATATAAACCAACTGCAGAAACTATGGTGACATTGGTCTCACACTGATCAGTTTTTGCCAAGGTTACTAATTCTAGTAGGGTAGAAGTATAAACTGATAGTATTACAAATGGCAATATATATACTTGACAGAGCTTAAGACAACTGTGGTACAGACAGCAGTCATTAGAAGTTATTTATTGCCACTGGAAAAGTAACTTGAAATGTATACGATTCTGGAAATAGAATTTGATGGATTTGATAAAGACAGGCAGTTGTTCTTTTCTCCTTCCATTGATATTTTAAGTGTTCAGAGAGAAGGAGAATTGTGTTGATCTGACTTCCAGTTTGAGAGTGTGCAGAGTTCACGAGTGATACTGTTTTGAGAAGTGAAAGACAATATTTCAGCAGGAATAAGGCAGTCTTGGTTGAATACTTTGATTGTTAACATACCTTCTTTTCTTTGAATTATGGTCAACACCTTTATATATAGCTCTGTGTGGGTAGCAGCATTTAGGGGATAGAGTTGGACTGCTATGTCTTCTCTAGTATTTTCTCACCTTTTATAGTGTAGAAAACCCACTAGGAATTTCATCTTTCAGACATTTGTGTTACATAAAGTAGAGAATATTACGGAAGTGGTTTGAAGGTAGTATTTTGTCTAAAATTGGAGTATTTCTATTCTGAGATTTTATAAACCTTGAAACAGTATGGGCCTGGGATTGTACTGTTATTAAACATTAGTTAATTCAAGACTTCTTTCGTAAACACATTCATACCTTATATTTCCCATCTATTTTATTAGGTTGACAAGATTGTGGCCATAGCAGAAGACACAAAGAATATAGGAAATACTTTCTTCAAATCGCAAAATTGGGCAATGGCAGCCAAAAAGTATAGTAAAAGTTTACGGTAAGGCTCTCATCACTCAATCAGGTAGTTCCTGTTACCCAAATTAATACTGCTATTAAGCAATGATTTGTGCATTTAAAAGGTGCCTGGTGCAGTGCTCTTTCCTTTTTTAAACGAAGAGCCTTCTGAATCTGGAAAACATCTGGTTGATTTTTAGCTACTTAATCAAGTAGGTCTTCTATTCATTGTTAGATAAGAGCTATAGGCAGGAAGTATTGCTTAGAATTGACTAAATACTCTTTTTATAATACTCTTGCTGTGCTGGTGCATACCTGGGAAGAAAAGCACAGTAGTATCCAGGGTAGTCAGTGGACAGCAAGGGAGGGAAAAATACTTTTTCAATGATTTATAAAAAGCAATAGGTTTAGGAAATTGATAAGTTCAAAAGACAAATGTGGCCCTTATTCATTCATTACTATTTATTTTCTGAGTTATTTTCCATACAATCATCCTGACTCCGTGTATAATTCAGACTTGCCTTCAAAACCATGGCCTTTCTGCTTTTGTTTCCATATGGCTNTGCATTTAAAAGGTGCCTGGTGCAGTGCTCTTTCCTTTTTTAAACGAAGAGCCTTCTGAATCTGGAAAACATCTGGTTGATTTTTAGCTACTTAATCAAGTAGGTCTTCTATTCATTGTTAGATAAGAGCTATAGGCAGGAAGTATTGCTTAGAATTGACTAAATACTCTTTTTATAATACTCTTGCTGTGCTGGTGCATACCTGGGAAGAAAAGCACAGTAGTATCCAGGGTAGTCAGTGGACAGCAAGGGAGGGAAAAATACTTTTTCAATGATTTATAAAAAGCAATAGGTTTAGGAAATTGATAAGTTCAAAAGACAAATGTGGCCCTTATTCATTCATTACTATTTATTTTCTGAGTTATTTTCCATACAATCATCCTGACTCCGTGTATAATTCAGACTTGCCTTCAAAACCATGGCCTTTCTGCTTTTGTTTCCATATGGCTCCTTTCTTACTTTCATGCTTTTTGCTTCAAGTATATGAACATCTCCTAAAGATAAAGTTATACTTACTGACCTTTATCCAGACCTTCTTAATGATCACTGGTTAACCACCAGCAACAATAACGAAAGAAAATAATTCAAGCATATTTAATGCTTCAGCTGAGTTTTTAGCAGACTGGGTTTCAAATAAATGATGTCTTTTTGAAGGATAAAACGAATCCTTTAATTGCAGATATTGACCCAATATGCAGTGTCTTGACCTGCCCTCAAAAAGCCCATCATAGAAACCATAGAAACAGAAACCCCGAAGTAAAAAGGACTTCTATGCAAGCCTTTTGTAAATTGTAGCTGGAAAAGGCTGGAATGGATCTTTAAGGATCTTTGTATTGCATCTGTCCATTTTCTCTCCCCATTCTTAGGTAAATGCCAGGTATAATTACACTGTCCCTTAAAATGAGGTGTCTTGCTCACTTCTAAGTACACCCCGTGAAGGGTCTTCATGTCTGAGCTTCCTTGGTGCTTATTTGTCCTTGTAGGTGGAAAGCACAGTAATTTTTCTGGACGAAACAAATCTGATCTTTGCAGCTCTTCCTAGTAGGCCCTACTTCTGTGGATGTGCCCTGTTCCTGTATCTCAGAATGTAAGACTTCATGTAGGATGGTGACCTTTAGCTGGCACTTCACCAGAACTGATAGGAATAGAGTATCTCTTACCAGGGTATCCCGTGGTTTATGTACAGTTCACCTGGCACACCATCTGACAATGCTGACTTTTTCTTTTCACCTGCAGTAACCATTATAGTTTTCTGTTCTTTTTCTTGTTCTATTGCTTCTTAGCATTTAAAAAAAAATTTACATATTAGAATTGACACCTTTTTTTGTAAAAAATATATTACTTCTTACTATCTCCTGTGATGCTCACTTCACTGATCCTTTGACTTGGAAGCTCTCGTTTTATTTCCAGAATGGTTGCAGTCTTTCATGTTTTGGTGTGATTTATAAATATACACATATTCCATTTGTTTTGAACATAATATAGATTTGTGTTACAACTCTCCTTACCTTTGTTCTTTCTTCTGGTTCTCATCTTTTGCATGATACTCAGGAAGTGGAACAAGCAGTGGGACTGCATTTAATTTACTTTTTAAGTATTGCTTATTTCTGTGATGCAAAGGTTGTATACAAACAATAAAGACAGGGCATGCAAAAATTGAACTTACATAGGCACTGATCTACAAAGACTGCATTCATTCATGGCACGCTTAAAATGTGAATGTATGCCAGAACAATTTTTCTTTTTAAATAAAACCCACAGAGGTTCTATCAAATAGGCCATTAAGGAGTTAAACTTTTGTATCCACAGCAGACCTTTGCCACTTGAAATAAAAACCAGATAGCACACTGAAAATGAAGAAATTTGCTTTTGAAAGAGAGATGTAGTAACTGCTGTGGCTCAGTCCTGAACCAGTGTCACTTCTGAAGTTCAGGAAAAGTCATGAAGGGAGACAGTGGGAAGAAGGTGGTGTTACTAATGCTCGTAAAACACACTCCTTTACTTTGTAAAGTTACCTTCAGATTTTAGACACAAATACCTAAGCTACTTAGAAGATTATTGAAGGAACTGAAGAAGAGATGAAGCTTCCCATGAGCATGGAAGGGGCAGTGGTGGTGGTCATTTTTTGGCACTGATGAGCAACATGTTTTTTGAGAATTAACTGAAATAAACTTTAATGTTTTCTTGCAGTAGAATAGTACTTTTGCCTAATAAAAAGAATGTGCTAGTATAGTGGAGGACTAAGAGTTACAGGAAAACATTCCTTAGTGATTTGATTGTTTTTTGTTAGGGTGGATTTTATGTATTTAGTTTCATAAAGATTCGTAATAGTTGAATTGAGGCTGCTTTAGAAGTAGTGTGGATAGGCCAGTTCACCCATATCTGTGGAGAGATGGCTAAGGGCAGGACAGAATGGAAGTTGCAACACTAATACATGTCGTGTGTGAATCTGTTTTTCTGCAGGTATGTAGAAGCTTCTGAAGCAGTGGCAGAGGAGGCAGACAAACCGAAGTTAAAGACTGTTGCTTTGACCTGTGTTCTAAACATCGGCGCTTGCAAACTAAAACTGTCAGACTGGCAGGTAGCCATTGAGATCTGTTCCGAGGTACANATTGAGAGCTGTTCCGAGGTAAATGTAATGCTGAGTATTTTGATCAAGAGTGGCCCGTATAGATACAGGACTACAAAGCTTTTTCAAAGAGTCTTCTGACAGGCTTATGATTTGAAAGTAAACAAGTAGAACCTCGTGGTGAAGTTAGTACTAACTTTCCAATATGTGGCTTTTAAGAGATTTTGAAATTAGAACGAATCATTAGAAACAAACAAAAGAGGGCTCTTGCTTACTGCCAGAAAAATGAACATCATTGTCAGTTTGGCTTGCAGGGCTACTTCTTACATTGCAAAAGTTAAACTGTATTCAGTGAAAGAGGAATACTTTTCTCTGGAAGACTAGTATGA